>NDGM010995207.1:0-10047 GCA_002564305.1 Octomys mimax | reverse complement strand
TTAAGATGAGGCTTGTATACATTAGACCTATGTCCTAGCCTTGTACTATGAACTTGAGTTTCTAGTTGCGTATAATCAGTTAGTGTGGACATGAGAGGGTTGAGAGGGACGGGGACCTCAGTGCTCAGACTTTCAAATTAAGCCATGATGGTGCCATTTAATTGGAATGTACATGGCTCTTTGAATTGTAAGCTCTCAGTTCTCTTAGTATTTATTGGGAAACTTGAGTTAGTTTGAATGAATCACAGTGGTAGGTATTCAAGCATTAATATAAGGATATCACTTGAATTTTTTATGCAATTGAAAGAAAACTGGAGTACTGAGTTGATTATTACATTGTTAATCTTTATATTTCGGTTGAGATTTAAAAATACATTAAGATATATATAGTACTGAAATAGGCATTATTTTTAGTTAAATTTAAAAAAATCTGTTGTCTTTTTTGCTCTATAAACATGCTTTTTTTTTTTTTTAAAGATGTGGTTTTAAGATGCAATAATATGAACCTTGTTTTAAAAAAATCAGTGACAAAAATAAGATGCAGGGTTCACAGCTCAGATGTTGGTTTGATGCTGATATTCTCTCTGTTCCGCACCCAGCAGCCTCTCTGGGAAGGAAACTGTTGTGTAAAAGAAATGGTAGCTGAATAAGACAGTGGAATCTTTTTATTCACACTTGAGAAAGTATTTGTTGAACTGCTCTGATTATCTTCAGAGACAATTTTGGGTTTCCCCAGAGATGCTGGAAAGGAATTCTGTCAGAAATAAGAACTTCCTCATCAAAATTACTGAAGGGTTTTATAAAATTTCACAAAATGTTTTCTTAAATGAAAAACTAGGATGGTGATGACTAAAGATTTAGTATTGGGAAAAATGTGGGCAGATAGGAGTTGTCAAAAGTTTCCTAAAGCATTCTAAACACTGTTCTCTGTTAATGCTTTTTTTTTAATTTGTCTGAAGGATTTTTGATTTTTCAGACTTCGCTTAGTGCTAAATGTTCTTTGATACTCCACAGGCTGCTGGCTTTCCCAGTGGGCACAGCCGTGGAGGCTAAGTGGCCTCCACGTAAGTATTCTCATTTCAGCATAGGCTTATGATCTGAAGAACTGAATGCAAGTTTTGTTATTAATCCAGTCATCAGAGTTTTAAAATTTTTAAAATGAGGAATTTTTTTAAAAGCAGTATTATAATAAAAAGCAAACTAAAGCTATATGCAATGAAAGTGGGAAGAGAAATCCTTACTTTCCCTGAGCCATCCTGTTAGCAGTTCTGATTGAGTCATTTGGGACTTTTTAAAAAAAAACATTCAGTCAAATACATCAAATATGTATGTGTGTGTGTGTGCGCGCGCGCACGTGTGGGGTGGCTGCTTTCATAATGTGTGGTAAAGTGTCCCGTGAGATCTTTTTACTAATAAATCAGTACAGAAACTACTGAAAATATCCATCCCCTTTGAAACTACAGGAAATTCAAGAGTTCCCCATATTGTACTGAGTGAAACTGAAAATGCCTCTTTGTAAAAGCGAAGTTACTCAAAGCCAACTTGTTTCAGAGAAGTTCAGAGATCCTTGATGTATGTCTAGTTAGCTTGTCTGCCAGTGTGTTTGCAGTGAATGTGTGGACTCCTATAATTTTCTTTCTGAGTCGGATAGTTCTGTGGAATTTTACGTTCGGAGAATGAAGTGTCTTGGAAATTGTATTTCAGGTGGATTATATGGATGAAAATGAAGAATATTTTCAGCGCCAAGCCTCTCATAGACAATCTCGAAGGAGATTTAGAAAAATCAACCAGAAAGGTGAAAGACAAACCATTATTGACACTGTGGACCCTTACCCTATGGGCAAACCACCCTTGCCTAGAGGCTATCATACGGTAAGTTAAGTATATAATATTTTTGTTTGTTTTATTTTTTGAAAGTTTGATGAAAAGACATTTAACATTTTCATTTTTGATGACTAATTTTGTATGATATACAAAATGTAGATTTTTCTGGAAGCACATGATATGAATAGTTTTTAGAAAACATTAAAATGAGAGGTCAAAGACTGTTTACCTCTTTATTTCCTAAAATATTCCCTGAAGATCAGCTTTGGGATAAGTATGTACAGTTAGTATTGGTATATTTTAAGTTGTCTTTCTTTAACACGGAATTTTAGCTTCCTCTCATGAACCCTCTTCCAGTACTGTATGGGTTTTTTAATTGAAGACTAGGTATGTAAAAATTACATATTATTTTTCATAGTACTGTGCAAGTATTATCTAAGAGTTCAAAGGTCAGTCGAGATAAAGAGTTTAAAGTGATTTTGCCCTGTCTCCTGCCATGGGGGATGACCCCAGCACCTCCACACAGAGCTACATTCTCGGCCCTTTGGAAATTTTATATTATTTTTTATATTTCTGCAACAGTCTCAGTGAGTTACCCAGGCTAGGCTTGAACTTGCTGTCCTCCTGCCACAGATTCCTAGAGTGCCAGGGTTGCTGGTGTGTGTCACGTTGGCCAGCTCTGAAGGGGAGATTTTAAGATTTCAGTGTGAAGAGTCTCTGAAATATTTCTAATTGATTCAGAGCTTCTTACATGCTGTAATCTGCTTGATTGCCACTTAATGAAGTTTTGGTAAATTTCTTTCTGTATTTGAAGAAACCAAGACATAGCTAACAAAGTGTTTTGTGTATGACCTTCATAAAGTCAGTTAAGAGCCTTATTTTCCTCATGCCTTTATTTCATTTTTTTATTTTTTGGCCAGCTTAGCCCACCCTGAGTGCGGGGCTGGTGCGGCATGTGGTGTGAGGGATCCAATTGCGGTCCCTGCATCTGCCTCAGCTTGCCTAAGAAGGTGTTTTAGACCACTGGCTATCTCGCCTGTCCCCACTCCTTTGAATAATAAATACTGTGAGAGATAAGCTATCCTATATATTCCATGAATGGTTACTATATGTAAAATTAATTTTAAAATAAATACACCAATAAAAGTAGGTAAGGAGTACTTTATATTTTTCAGTTTTTTTCTTTTCTCTCTGCAAATAAATATAAATGCAAGAAGCATTGAAAATAGTAGACTCGGTCAGCCAAATAGCCTAGTGGATTAAAGTGTCTGCTTAGGCAAACGCGGGGGCTGGGAGTTCGATCCCCTGGCCTGTGGCCCCCACTTCCGGGGCACAGTGGGATGAGACTGGGCGTGGTGGTGGACTGTAATCCCAGTACTTGGGAGACTGTAAACAGGAGGATCACTACGAGTCTGATCTATGCAGTGAGACCCTGTACAGCCTGTACACCCTGTCCTAAAATACAAAAAAAAAAAAAGAAAGAAAATAGTAGACTTAAAAATGACTGTTGTTAGTTAACTTTAATCTAATACCCACTCTTCATATATTGTTTTTCCTAGAGAGCTCTTTGTGTAAACATTGACTGATTCTGACCACAGCAGACCTGCCCACCTCTCTGTTCCCTGTGCAGTGTTTTAAGTGAATATGACTTTCACAGTTGAATCATTTCATTGAGCTCATTTGGAAAGGGCTGCTCTTTGCTCATCTCAAAGACAGCTTTGTTGGTCTCTTGAACTTGTTATTTAAAAAAAGAGAAACCCATGAAAGATTTTTTTGTTACTATTGTCCATTAAAGGAGGTATATTTTTAGTGTTAATTTAGCATTATGGAAGAAGAAGGAAATGTTTACTGAAAGAGTTGTTCATATTAATAGTGCAAATAACCTATAATATTTTGGCCTACTATTAATATGCTTCTGCTTTGGAATTATTTTTCCTAATTGGTTTTCAAACTGAGATACTGAGGGAGTATTACGTTACTTAAAATTTATTGTTGAAGTTGATTGGATCAACTTCACCCTCAAATCTGTCACACTGATGTGGGAGGGTCATTTTCTAGCATTACCCCACCCACCCCTCCCACTACTGATTTGCTTTCCCAATGTGCTTCCACTTTCATGCTCTGTTTTAAAAGATGAACAGTATTTTGTATTGCTACAAGAGTTTTTATTAAGGGATTTTGACAGTACATTATCTGGTCAACAGAACTTTTAGACATAATTTAATGCTAGGATGAAAACTTGATTACTCATTGATGATGTGACATATTGGTATTAATTTTAACTAATGAATTGAGATTGGTGGCAACGCAGTTGTAATTCAAAGTATTGAATCATTCTTTTGGAGGTGCAAATTTTGTATACATTTTATTATTTTTACCTAAATACATAATTTTATTTTGTATTTTAAACACCCTATGATAAAATAATTAAATGAAAATTATTCACCATTAGCGTTAAGTCTTTTTGTAATACTTAGCAGAAATGTTATGAGAAATTGTGTGTAGGGTGAGGCTGAGGGTAGAAGGTTCATTTGAAGAGTGTAGGAGCATACTTAGGTGATTTAAGGAGGTTGCAGGCGCATGGCTAGAAAGGTGGAGAGCATTACACGTGTGGCCAGCCCTGCATAGTCACTCTTAACCTAATGTTGACTCGCCTTCATTTCGGCAGATGCATTGTAATGTGGCATGTCTGGTAACGTTCATCTTTTCCTTTCCTCTTTTTATGGCACTCATTTCATGTGGCTCAAAGGAATGCACTAAATCTCAGGTATTGTAATTTATGTGTGGTCTCCTGACACTAACCTAAGTTTATTTGTGTACTTGCATTGTGACTAATGAGTGTATAATATATGGTGTGTTTTGCTTGCTCTTGCTCTTCAGTGTTCTGCCCTCGTTTAGTATGACCTCAGACTTGGAAAGCCGAGTGGCCTGGTGCAGGGTAGTGAGATGGCTGTGCAGCTTCTGTTGTGCAGCGCGCCTTCACTCCTTTTCATCCCGACCCTTCCTGTTTCTCCCTGCTCAGTCCCTTGTGTAAAATCTTCAGTTTCATTTTTTTCTTCAGTTCTTTTTTTTAAATCCTATTTTCCTTGCTCCCTTATCCCTTTTTCTGTTTCCCTTTCCATTTGAAAAAGTTCTCCTCTTTTATTTTGCTCTTTACTTATATTTTATGTTCTCATATAAGAGAATTTGTGCCATTTTTAAGCTTGTATATCTGATTTTTTTCACTTAACATTATGGTATCAAGGTAGCTTCTTTGAGCTATGAAGGCCTCAAGTTTTAGAGGGTTGCTTTATTTGTACTGTTCTCTAGATGGCTTGTTGCCTTTTTTGAAGATAGAGCATCAGTGTAACCTGTTACTTAGAATGAATGGAGCATTACTCTTCACTAACTTGCACTACAAATAGAAAAAAACAAGGCGGACCATGGAATTTTACTGCTTGTTGTAGGAAAGTTTATGGGAAATTGAGAAGAAATTTACTTTTAAAATACTGTAGGTGCACACTTAATAAAGTTTAGGAATCCCAGTGTGAGAGCATGTTGGGAATTCACGGACACATTTTAGAAAAAGGGACTTTTTCTAAAGTAAAAAAGAAGACAGGAATTTAAAATGTTATGTTCTTATTTGCACTTTCCTTTTAACCAGATTTCATGCTTTTGCTTCAGTCTATATTTTAAATGTGAGGCCAATACTGTCCTTGCTTATTTTTTCAAGTCAGAATACCTGATTGGTGCTTTTTCGGTGTTAGTCCTTTGGAATTAGATCAAATTTGGGTGTCAGGGAATTTGAGTTAAGGGATAAAAAGTGATTTGTCTCTGGAAATTACTTGATTAAATAACTACCAATATTTTATGATATAAGATAAGATCATTTTTGTTCACATTGAGGAAATCTGTCATTAACATATATTTGACAAATATGGTAGTCTTTTGTAAAATCATGAGCTGTTTGTATAATTTTTCAGATTAAAATAGGGAACACTATGTTCTGCACAAGAGAGTATGTGCCTGTATTCCACAAATGTCGTGGTTACCATACTGTTTTTCAGAAGCCCTGCTAGCATGTGGTAAATTTTAAAACAGTTTAGGGGCTGGGGACATAGCTCAGTAGAATAAGTGCTTGCCTAGCATGCACAAGGGCCTGAGTTCAATCCCCGGTTCTGCCAAAAAAAAAAGTTTAATTCTTAAGAGTCTCATGCTCTACCGACTGAGCTAGCTGGCCACCTAAAAGTTTAATTCTTAGATCTGATAATTGTATATTTTCTAATATAAAATTATACTGACATCAATGTTTTGAGCTTGGATCTAGAAAGAGTATATTTTATAAATATTTATTATTTTGAAAGATTACTATATGATTGATCCTTTTTGGCATGGAAAATTGCTGTCTACTTTTGATTTAAAACATTTAAAATAATACTATGACGTTACCTTATGTGCTCTTTGTAAAATTAGATGAGTGACAATATTTTAAAATTGATGATAGTGTTCTTCAGAAGGGTGGAATCTCACATGGCCTGAACAGTGTTTCAGGACATTTTTCAAGGCAAGTATGCATGGTCTGCAGAGAGAATAAGCCTTCAAAATGCAATGAGAAGGAAAGATTAGAGATGGCCTATATTAGCATTTTTTACTTTTTGGTGAGTGGAGGTTGCAGATGTATTCAAGAAGGCCCACAACACAGAATGTGGTGGCATTGCCAGTCTTCCAGTGATAGAAGAGGCTCGGAAGATTGGAGTCAGTCACTGAGGATACTGGCTTGAGAGCTGGACAAGCAGTAGTTTACATGTCTCCAGGTTGGGGCAGGGTAGACAAAAAAGCCTTCTTGGTATTACCATCATTTCAGGTCCCCTCTGGAAAGTCTTTGTTTTTTGGGAAGTGTGCATTCTGTAATCCAAACCCAGAAGGGGGAGGAAGGGCCACTTTTGAGTTGTACCTGGTCCAAGTGAGGAGCCCCAGGATTCCACTTCCAGCGTCTTTTATTCTTCCCTTCACATGCATGAAAAGCAGCTCTTTCCTTGTCCTGGTTTGGAAAGAGCAGAAATGGTAGAGACTTCACACTGAAAGTGGAAGAAAACTTGTCCTATGATGTCTCGGGTACCTCTGGTCTTCCTAGGCTGGCTGGAAAATTAAAATGCTCTCTTGATTTAAGACTTTGTCCCCCCAAAGCTCTCACTTTAGACAAACTGAAGTTAGGAGGATTTGAATACAGGAGGTAACGTACTCACAAATTACACTCAATGTAAAATTTTTGAAAATATGAAATAATGAAAACCCATCAGTTGTCTGAAACAATACCTACCCAACAGTTTATTAGTTGTAATTTTCTAGCATGGGAATATATACTTCAGAGTACTGTTTAATAAATACATATATGGATGTTTTCAGTAGGCTTAAAGTTCTTGATTGGGATATACAGAACTAATAGAAGATACTGTATAAAATTAACATACTATAAATTGAGTGTAGTGGATTTAATACTCTGACATCAGTGTAATAAGAATGGTTCATATATGAGACTTTTAAAATAAGGATATTTATATAAAACAAGTCCTTATTCTTACAATGGTTGTATCCACTCCTAGGATATATGTAACTCCAAGGTGGAGTTTTGAAGCTTTCCCATGTTTTAAAATTTAAAAATCATAGTTATGAGGTTTCATACATGTGTATATTGTGTAATAATTAAATTAGGGTGAACATCTATTTCCTCAAACTTTTTTTTTTTTTCTTTTTTGTGCAGGGTCTCACTATGCAGCTCAGACTCGTAGTGATCCTCCTGTTTTCTGCCTCCCTATTGCTGGGATTACAGGCGTGCGCCACCATGCCTGGACTCCATCACCTGCTCAGTGTGCGTGGGGGCAGGGCCGGCGTCGCATGGGGTGCCAGAGAGCGAACCCTGGCCCCTGCGCTTACCTAAGCAGGTGCTTAGTCCACTGAGCTATACCACCAGCCCTTATTTTTTGAGATTTGTTGTTTTCTGCAATTAAGAGTTTCTTAAATAGGTCTTGGTTAGTGTCAAAATGTTTAGTTTTTAAAAAATTACAGCATTTCATTTCTGTGATTATATACCTTTATTTGGTATTAAATTTTTTGGCTTAATATAGTACTAAATTATAAAGAGGTGGCATTTTCACTCGTATCATGGCTTTGCTTTCTGATTTACCATAAGGGTTTTTGAAGCCTCTTTAATTTGGGAGTAATATCTAGTAAGTTAGAATGTTGAGGACATCAGTTCATATCTTTTGTTCATATGATATTTAAGGATAAATTTGCCTTCATTCAAGTTATTATTATATAGTAGAAATACCTTAGTTATTTTAATATTTTCACACTTTTAAAATAAAAATTAATAAGTATTTGATTGTTTAAATGAGCCTGAAACATTTGTCTTAAGCGGTGCTATTAGGAGTGTCTGTGTGAATTACAGTAGGATGGGGTTTTAGAAAATGGGTCATTTTTCTTGTATCATGCACAGAAAACTCAGTATTAATTTATATATTTGTACTGATTTGTCAAATGTTTATTAAGTACTCATCATTCCCCAGGTCTGTTCCAGATTCTGATGACGGAATCTTGCCCTGGTTGACCTGGTGGTCTTGCAGGGTGCACAGCTAAATACAACAAGGGTGGAGGGCTGGTTGGGTGGGTACCAGACCCACCAAGGGGGTACAGGGGTCCAGGGCCCAGCGCTGCTGAGAGACCTTTGTGTCCTGGGGAGTCATTCTGCACTGTGGGCTCAGCTGCTCAGAGTGATGGGGTGAGAGTGGCACAGCCTCAGAAGCTCTGTTGGAAGGGGAACGTTTTCCGAGACTGCCAGGACCCCAGAGAGACCAAGGCAGGGTGCAGCAAACATTTGTGCTAACCTTTGTGCTTGGGATACACAACTGTTCACCCTCAGCTTTGGGCACTGGTGGTCTCTTTTAAACTTCACATCTGCTCTGCACACGGCCTGGGCCAGCAATCCACCGTTTTTCCACTCTGTGTGGAAGGAAGGCTTATGTTGATGGCATTGCCAGGTCTGTCTTTGGTTGTGTTGGGGAGGAGAGTGGCAACATGGTGTGTGCCAGTCACATGTGTTTCTAGCACTGTATCGCAAAGATTGGGCCATCTTCCCCTTCTTTGTGAACAGGCAGCTGTGTGCCTGTGCATGTTTTCCATACACTTGGCTACAGTTTAGCTTTTGGTGGCAGCAGCAAAGGTCCTTTCCATTGTCTACTGTCTCTCCCCTGACCCACCTCTTTAATTAAGGGTCTAACTCAGGACCTTGAGCTTGCCAGGCAGGTACTGTGCTTCTGGGCTCTGTCTCTGACCCTCAGTTCTTACCATGTGATTTTTCTTTTTTCTTCCCCATCAAGAGAGGTTCCATAGTTCCATGGAGATTTGAAAAATGTATCTCTTCTTGGAAAGATCAACTTTGATACTCCAATCTGTTTCTTACTAGTGCAGAATTGATCTGTTTACCTTAATATAATTTGAAATTGTCTATTTTTCTTGTTGAAATATTTCTCTTTTTTCTGTCTTTTTCAGACAGGATCTCACTATGCAGTTCAGGCTAGCCTTGAGCTCACTTTGTAGCCCGGGCTGGTCTCGAACTCACAGCGATCCTCCTGTTTTAGCCTCCCAGGTATTTGTTGAAATATTGAATGATTAAAAATATTCTTTTGGTTTTGGATCCAATGCTAAAAATATTCATAATAGCTAGAAAATATTTTTTTTTGACCTTTGGATGAAATTCTAGGATTTACTAAAATGTATTGATGTTAGATTTGATATCATTTTTGAAAATAATATTTTAATAATTTATATTAACAATTAAAAACTACCTAATAAATGTCCTGCATATTTAAATACATAAAACCTCCCTCCTTATTCTCCTATAAATTTACTCTTTTATCTATTTTATCTCAGTAGCAAACTGGTTTTTACTAAGAACTGATTAAGAGTAAACTTTATCTTATTTCTTTAATATCTTATTGGGATATAATTTACATTCTATAAAACTGAATTATTCAAAGTGCATGATTCAGTGATTTTTCTTGGCTAAAAATAAATTCCCATGTACTGAGCTTGCCCCTTAGCCACTTTCAGGTTGTGTGGTTTGGTAGTGCTGAGTACATCAAGTAACCTTTGGACTGGCTGGAATATACCCCTTTCACAGGGTGTCTTAGTTACTCTTCTCTCGTTGCTGGGACAAATACCCGACACTCAAAAGGAAGGAAGGAA
>NDGM010995206.1:0-18937 GCA_002564305.1 Octomys mimax | reverse complement strand
CAGGGAGATGGCTCAGTGGAATAAGCACTTCCCTGGCAAGTGCAAGGAACTGAGTTCAATCCCCAGTTCTGCCATAAATAAATAAATAAATAAATAAATAAATAAAACCTTATGATAGCCAAACAGGCCATCTGCCACTATATTGCCTGCCCTTTTATTTTCAGATAAATCAGTCTTCTACAAAGTTAATCAGAAATTTCAAAAAGCAACAGAAAATAATGCTCATTATTTGAAAATAATGTATAAAAAGAGCATATATTCCTAATTTTAAAATCTTTATCACAAAGAGAGTAATGCATAATATTAATAGAGCCTGCTTTCATGAGAACAACTAAAGAAAATGTCACCGATGTCCAAGCTGGTAATCTCAGGCTTGGCTCAGCAACATTGGAGCACACTTGGGGCAATACAGCTGAGTAAATGGTAAAAGCCTCAGTTTCCTTTTGCCAGAATTGTGCAAGGCAAGACTCTGCCATAGGTATGTGAGGAAGGAGAATAAAAGTATGGAGTTGCAACTGGCTAGCTTCAAATAGTAGCAACAATTTGATTACTAAGTGACAATAGATTTACAATGACAAGAGTAAAGTACAAGACCTCAGACACTCTAAAAGCTCATCCCTCTATACAGCAGAAAATAACTGAAAGAATATCAGAGTCAAATTTATCAGCTATCTAGACACTCATAAAAGTTTACAACACCCAAATTATTTAGCAAAAAAAAAAAAAAAAAGCTAAATTTCAGTGTTTCAGGAAAACACCGTCAAATTACTAATTGATAATTAAATGATAGGGTGAAAGATTTCAGTAGGGATACATGACAAAAAAAATGCAGATTTTAGAAAAATCAGTTCAGAAAAATCTGTAAACAAACAACCGCAGCCAGGGACATAGCTCAGTGGCTCAAGCATCTGCCTGACAAGCACAAAATCCAAAGTTTGATCCAAGGTACCAAAAAAACCCTTCAATACATAACAGGTAAAAAGAAAGTTCTCTGGGGGCTGTGGAGATGGCTCAATGGAATAAGCGCTTCCCTGGCAAGCTCAAGGGCCTGAGATCAATCCCTGGTTCTGCCACAAAAAAAAGTGCTCTAAAGAAAATGGGGCAGTCATTATCCAGAGGTATTACACTGTATGCACAGAATGTCTAATTTTCCAGCTGATGAACGGGCAAACACAATGTGGTTATCTGCAACACTGAATGATATTCAACCATAAGCACGAAATAATTTTACAGGCCAGAACACAGAGAAGGTCTGAAAATATATTAAGTGAAAGAAGCCACTATATAATATGTGATCCCATTTTTATAAAATGTCCAAAATAGACAAACCCAAGAGGACAGAAAACAGATAATTGGTTTCCAGAGTCTGGAGGAAGAAGAAATGTAGAATCAATAACTGCTTATTGTGTACACACTTTCTTTTGGGTGGTAATAAAAGTACTCTAGACAGTGGTGACGTATGTGCAATATTGTGACTATATAAAGAAACATGAAATTTTACATTTTCTAATGGCCATATCATATAACTTTTATGTCAATTTTTGAACAAGTTAAAGAAACTACTGGCAACATTTCTAGTAAATTAGCTTCAGGACATAATAGCCTGAAAGTTAGTTTGCTTGCGTCTAACATATATGTTTCCCTATAATTGAAAGAACTCATAAATGAACACTATATAAATCAAGTTTCATCATACAGATGAAACATAAAATACAAAGGGGAATTCTAATTTCTTTTAATCAGTTAAAATCCATACTTTAAAAGAAGGGAAGGAAAATTATGGTTAACTAATACTTATTTTGTGGGTTCAAATATGAAGAAAGTTAGTCCTGATTTTAGTTCTTATCAACTATGTGACCAAACACAAATGAAGTGCTCCAGGTCCTAGGCCATAAAGCATGTCCCATAGCAGAGTGGCACCAGGAGGGGTGCTCTGTGAGGCTCTTGTCCCTGCCTCAACTTACCAAATCCGAATCCTAATTTAGCCAGATCTCCAGGTAGCTTATATGCCCATAAAACACTGAAAAATGGTGTTCCATGTTAATGCAAGCATTTCATTTTAAACTTAGTATTTTCCTACTGCATCTAATATTTAAAGGCTAATGTAAGGCAATCTATGTTTACATCTTTCCTCTCATACATCAGCTTTCCCAAATAGTTCAGTAGAAAAGGGTAACACCTAAGCAGCAATAAGGAAATGGTGCTTCATTCTAAATGTGCGCATTTGTGATTGTAAAGATTTTTTTCAATCAGGTGAAATCCAAGTTCAGGAAAAGTTCTTATCAAAGAATCAAGTTTGCTTTCTAGCCTGGATGCGCATGTTTAAATATTTCATCAGCTTGCTGCTAGCTCCTCTTTAATATGTTTCTACCTCTTTCTGTATCTTCTATAGTCTCTCTCTAATAAATCAATATTCATTAAAATAATAAATTCCTTTATTTTTTCTTATAATCTTGCTATTGCAAGCTATATGACCTAATTGTATTAAAATTTTTTTAGTTCCTAGCCATTGTCTCACACTGCACTATTTAGTCACTCTTTTCCTCCATTTGTCTGGATTTTTTGTGTGTTTTCTTTCCTTTTACCCTTTTCCTTTGTTCTATCAGATGCTATAATGTTACCATAGTGTTTGATATTTTAAAAAATTTAAATTTGATTAAGAAATATGCATTTGTGGGGGTTTTCTCCTTTTACAGGTAACAGTTACCACTTACTTTTGCATAATAGTTAAGAAAGGTAATCATAAATTGTACCATTTATGAGATGAAATAAATTGGGAAAATTACAAAAAGCATTTATTTCAATAACAGCTCAGTAGTTGAGATGGGTTTTATAGCATCAATAAAAAGGGCAAGTCCAGATTATCAGGAATAGAGAGAGATTCAGCTGTCCGTCACCAGGTTTATAAAGTCTAGTCAGTATTACCAATTAATGGATGAAAAATGATATTATTAATCACTTTAGTTTTTTCTTTTTTTCATCTTATGTTCAATGAAAAGTATTCAAATGTAAAGTATTGGGCAGTTCACTGAAAACTCAAGATAAAACCTTTGCTTGAAATCTGGAAAATCAAAACGTCAAAGAGAACATATACAACAAACAATGAAAGAGATGCTAACACACAGAACACATCACTCAAGGTAACAGAGGATTTGTCCCAAGATGAAGGAACTGTGCAAATCAATAAAAATTCCACGACGTTGAACAAAGCAGTGTATTTTCACAAAGGGACAACTTTATAAAAACCTTGCAAAAGGATGCAAAAGGATCGAAAGTCAGAAGCCAGTTAAAAGCACCAGAAAAAAGAAAGGAGCTCAAACATTCTGAACTGATAGCTCAATTTATGCCCTTCAAAACAACTCCTAACAACTGGAAAGTGTCAGTACTGTGGACTTAAAGTATTCAATAAATACTCCTTGACTAAGTCATATTCTGATCAAACCCAGCAGTTAGAGGGAGAGGAAAATAGAGGAAAAACAAAGCAAGGGTAAAAGAATGGAAGAACAGAAGAGAACAATTAGGAAATTAAGCAGCATGGAACAACCAGCCTTAAAAAATGAATGAGATGAGAGAAAATCACATAAGTAAGGATTTATGTGAGAAAATACATTGGGAAGAGTAACAGTTTTTCATAATAATATCAAAACTAGAAATCCCTCTTAGTAACAGTGTCTAAACAACTCCCTTTTCAGTCTCATGGTGTCCTGTTGAGACCACTTACACTATACACATCACAACAAATACCCTCACTGTGGAGAGGCCTGGGGCCTAGGAGAGTCAATAAGAGGGACTGCTTAGGTCCCCCGTAATCAAGGAAATTTCAACCTGTGTGTTTTTACAATAGGAACTATGACACATCGCTGGCACTTGGTAATATTTTGGGTCTGTTTACAACACAGTGTTGTCTAGGAGTTAGCACCTATACTCAATGCAAAGAAAATTTTGTGAGGTATTAAAGTTTCCAGAATTCAATGAAGATGATAAAGTGACAGCCATTAGCTATCTACCATCTGAGGAAGAATCAAGGACTTGACAAATCAAAAACATTTTTACTTTAAGTAAAGCTAAATAAAGAATGGAATGTGATCAGAAATTTATAAGTGGAAGAAAACACTACCTAAAGGGATCAATCAAATGCATGATGTAACTTTTCCCTTCAATTTTCCCAGCTTTTACTGGTAATGAAAATGACTGAGGGGTTGGGTGAGATACCTCAGCAGACCAACGTGCCTGCTTCGACAAGCTTAGGCAAGCACAGGGACCATGGTCCCCAGCCCAGTACCCAGGGTGAGTTGAGCCAGCCAGAGTCCAGGTGTAGTGATGCATGCCTATAATCCCAGATCTGGGGAGGCAGGAGAATGACCATGGGTCCAAGCTCCATAGTGAGACCCTATAACAACCAAATACATAAAAAATAAATAAATAAAATCAAATAAAAAATGACTGAGGGCACTAAATTTAAAGTGTTTCAGTATAAGTGTTACAATACAGCTCCCTACAAAAGCATTCAAGTTTTATAATAAACAATTATTCTGTTTGAAAGCAAAGCTTTGATCAGAATTGTACCAATAAGTACAATTTTAACTTTAGAATTAATGTTAAAATAATCTCAGATTCATTATTCTGAAAATATAAAATTAGATTGTATTCAAGTAAAGTACAAATTCTTATATTTTATATTTACATTCTTAAGGCTTTCTGAAGAGCATGCGTCTATCTTAGAGAATTGTGCATATTTTTGCATAAGGAACTCTTCTTTACATATACAAACTTAATGAATTAGATATGTTTATCCAAATAAAGCTTTGTTTACCCTTCAAGAATCACTACCTATACCAGTGACGCAGGCACTGATGACACAGTTCTGTTGCTGTTGTTGTTTTTGATGTGTACGTGTGGCACAGCTACAATTTCATGCTGACTTCCAGACATAGAGTTTAGTTGTTGCTCTTAGCCCTATTGTACTCTAGAATCATTTGGAATTTTTAAAAGTCCAGTGTATCCAATGACCATCCCAAAGATCCTAGTTTAAAATGGCCTTCAAGGGGCCAGGAAGATGGCTCAGTGGAATAAGCACTTCCCTGGCAGGCGCAAAGGCCTTAGTTCAATACCTGGTTCTGCCAATAAATAAATAAATAAATAAATAAATAAATAAATGTTCTTCAGTAAGGACTGAGCATCAGTAGTTGTTGGATTTCTTCAAATCATTTTTAGAATGCACCAAGGATTGAGAAATGCTGGTTAGGAAGAGAAGGCCCTTTGCCCCCATGATGATAATCGCTACAATGGGAATATATTAGTCTTGAAAAACTGAAACTAAGGTCCCTATGTTGTACAATCCCTAAAAATCAAACAGTTTAGAAGAAGCATAGTATTGAAACCACTGAAATATTTGTATATTAGTCTAAACTTTAAAATATATAAAACAACTCGGTAGATTCAGAGTTAACTGGTACAGACTTTGTATGTACACACATTGATCCCTGCCAGCTTAGAAAAGAAAAAAAAATGCAAAATAGATCAAAGAAGTCTTTGGTTCACCACTCTTCTGTTTCTTTGAGTCACATTTTCATAGCTTCCTATCTTTCGATGCTAGAGACTCCTGCACAAGCCTTGTCTACGCAGCTTAGGTCACGGGAAAATAGTTCCAGAAGAAAAGAAAAGTGACTCCTTTTTTGAGATCAAACTTTTGATATTCTCACGCACCACAATGATAATGGCAATATAGACAGATAGAAACTATGATTAACAAAAACATATGGATGGGTTAAACAGTGGGTCTTACTTTTAAATGTAGATGCGTATCTCTCTTATAGCATTAAATCGTAAAGCTCCTTGAAGATTGCCTTGCCTCCAAGAGAAAAAAAGTGGTTTTTTAAATATAGTAATAAAATATGGTGCTTAAAATTTGGACATGTCACTTCATGATTTTTTGTGACTCTTAACTTTTTCAAGCCTCAACTATATAACTGGGGAATTAGACAATATGAAGTTTAGGCATACAATACAGGTGCAGATGAAAAACTTTAACAAATACTAGCTATTATGACAAAGATAGTTATTTTAAGTTTTTGCCTGGTTCTTGAATAAACATTCTTTCAAGATAATGCTTCAAGTTATTTTATATGTTTCTTTTGCTCACATAATTCCACATTACATATACAAAGGAAAATCACTGGGGATGTAATAGAAATTTTCTTGAATCATACATTATACATACCCCTTGGAGATCAAAATAGGACAAGGAGGGGGAGTACTATGACAGTCTTTGCCTCAACAATTCCTAAATGACTTTGAAAAAAAAATTATCTTTTGACACAGGGTCTCACTATGCAGCTTCAGCCTGGCCTTGAACTCATTTTGTAGCCCAGGCTGGCCTCAAACTTGCCGCAATCCTCCTGCCTCAGGCTCATGAGTGCTGGGATTACAGGTATACCCCAACATATCTGGCTAGAAAATTATTCTAAGCACAAATTCCTGTGTTGCTCAGGAGATTATCCCAGCACAGATCTCTATAGGACCTTAACAGATTAGTTTTGACACCCAGCAAGTTTTGAGAGTTCAAGCTTTCAGAACACAGTAGACAAGGCACATAAAAATTGTTTTCCATACACAAAGCAAGCTATATGACAGCATAAGGCGTCCTGTCTGGGCAGGAATACAAAGGTGAGCAGCATGGCCCTTTCATTCCTCTCTGGGGGGTGAATTTAGACATAGGAAGGATCATGAGTGAGATGGGCCTAGAGAAGGCACGTTCTATGACAGAGCCTCAATTCTAAATAAAAAATTTAAAGCAGGATATTCCATAACAATTTCAAGATACATTTAACCAGTCTGAGAAAAATGAGCTTTACAGAAATTACATTTTATCCAGGATGGGATTCAGCATCTTGTTCTAATTTCAGTCATTTTTTATGACTCTTCACTACTATTTCTAGGCATGAAGCCATTTCCTTCTCTTGAATTTCCCCATTTATCTTCACAAGTTCCATCTACCTAGTTTCAAAAACATCCATTTTTATTCATCCAGCACTCCTGGAAGATTACACTATGGTTGCCTATTCCTGTGCACCATTGTTAATCCCTCATAATCCCAAATTTCCTTTTCATTATTCATTCCCAATTTTATAATTCAGTTTTAATAAATTTAATCAGATGAGCCTTTTCCTGCACCAAGATGCAACCACATCTTTCATAGCCACCAAATTAACATTCATAATGAAAAACCTAGAACATCTTACTTTGAGATTAAACACTTTATGAAAATCTAGTCCAATTTTCTTTTAAAATCTAAATGAGCATTCAAGAATTTAATGTGAGGGCTTTCATCTGTCTTCTCTCACGTTCTACATTGTTGCTGACCACACTCAGACCAAAATAGAACAGTTGATCATTGTTGAATATAGCTGTCATTTCCTGGCATCTTTTTTATATCTCAGGTTTATGACTGTCTATATAACTCTATTTCCAAGAAAAGGAGAACGACTACATTGCTAATGTTTTGTGCTATGACGTAAATGTGTGCTGGTTAAAATTCTCATTGGTGATAGTACTAGGAAGTGTCCTTATTTTTGAAAAGTCTAAAAGAAGTTTCTTCCCTTCCCATCAGGTGAGGAGGTAGTAAGAGGCCTTCGTTACAAACTGAATCTGCTGGCAAGTTAATATTCTATTTCTAGTGCCCAGAACTGCAAGAACAGTTTTTGCTGTTTATACAGCAAGAGTTCGTGGAATTCCAATTTATGGCAGCCAAAAGGGACTCAGGCATCCTTCTTACCCTTAATTTTTTCCTTCAAACATTCCAATCCTTGCCATTGATATCATACTTATTTATTATATGCTGTAGCTTATGCCACTTCCAGGAAGCCTTCCTCAATAGCTCCCAAATAAACAATCACTTCTCTGAATTTTCATGACATGTTGCTTTTAGTTTTGCATTGTGTTTGTTTCTGCCTATTTCTTTGTAAGCTCTTTGAAAGCAAGAATCTCTTCATTTTCGTATTTGACACTGTAGCAGCACAGTCTGGCTATTAAGTACTAAGAACTTTTCTGGTTTGTGCGAATGTGTTTTTCTCTTATCTTTCCTTTTCACGATCCTTATTCAAAAATGAAGAGACTTGTGTCAATGAATGCTAAATATTTGTCCTGAGAAATAATCATCATAAATGTGCCCTACCTAATATTTCTTTTACTAAAGGTCTCTAACTCACTGTCTTAGAAAGTTATGATGCAGTACTTCTCATTAATGAAGACACTTGAAAAAAACTTTTTCCCAAAGGAATTGGATAGTCAGTCAGCTTATCTAAATATATGAGGAAGTTCTAACAAGCTAAAAACGGTGGAAGTTTTTTTTTTTTTTTTATCAAATTCAATAGTCAAAGTAATGTATTTTTCAAAATTTAAAAATATTTTCAGACCTTCAAAATGTCAGCATCCAAATCCAAATGCTGAAATGTCACAATCTCTTGCTTTTTTTGGATAATGTTTTCCTTATGTTTTCTAACACTCTGAGAGATCTAGTAGTGTCTTTCCCCAGAAACAAAAGCAGGCCTAATTTTCTTCTCTCAAATGCTTCCTTTAGTCATACATCAGCTGCAGAATTACTTTCCTCCCTCAGTCATCTGCTAGATATTTGCTTCATGAAGTAGTCACACCACCTAGTGAAGTTATTTGCACTGATGTGTTCTGCTTGCCTAAGGAGTGAGTCATCAATTAGCGTCTACGTTCAGCAGCAGTCAGTGCTGGCCAGTGTCAGTAGCAGTAGAGGAAGAGGCGGAGCCAGAAACAATGAGAGCCTACAAGGGCTGCCGTCACCATATTTCAGGGACTCCCGACGCTAATATTTTGGAAATGAATTTAATTTGGTCTCTAGATTCAGCTTTCCTGGTCTACATTGTTCAATTTGTCCTGAAAAATAGACTCCCTTGGGAAATAATTTTAGCAAACTATAAGGTGCTTCATCTGCTAAAATTTTATAGTGCACAAACGTGACATATTGAAAGATCTCAGTAATTAATATTGTTTAACACAGAAGTCCCCCTTTTTGAGAACAACTCTCATTTATCTGCAGAATCACACTGGGAAATACAAACCTACTTTGTTTGGATTGTTCTTACAGATTACAAAAAGTTGTTCAAACCCATAGACTCAAGACCACAATTTCATTATTCAACACATATTTTGCAAGGCTCGAGTGCTCTTGACATGTATTGCATTGAGAAGCATGATGCAATGTGCTTACAGAAGTTGAGAGTCTATTTATAAAAAAAAAAAATAGCATTCTTAGTATAAAACTTTGGTTTCCCTGATAGCATAGGAAGGGACTCCTTGTTTCTTTCTCTTTAAACTATTCCATAATGTGAAGATAATTGATCTACCTTTGTGTGCTTTTTTATATTAAATTTGTGTATCATTTTCACATAAAATTTCAACGCTACATTCTGGCAATATTCCATAAAACACTGGCACAAAGTTGCAATTTAGCTATACTAAATGGTTCATAGATATCAGCAGCATAAGATCCTTCATAAAAACAAAATAAGACATGACTTTAAGTACACTAATACAGTGGTGGTGAAACCACTGCGCTCATCATATTTTGTTTTACTCTTAAGAGAAAAGATGTTAGTGTGTGAAGTAATTTTTCTAACTCAAACCTCAGCATTCCCATTTAGGTGCGGTGCTGGCACTGTGCAGCACACAAGGGTTTTGAGCTGCTGTTGAGCACTCTTCTCTGGGAGGCTTGCTGGCATTTCCCGAGCATCTTCCATTGGAATGCTTATATTTCTTTGTTATTCCCATTGGCTTTCTCTTTGTGTTATAAAATAAATTGTATTTGGTATCTGTCCCCTAAAATCCTTTAGAGACAAAAGAAACCAGCCCAGTCAAGTTACTTTCTGGAGCCTGTGTCACAGAACCTGATACAACATATATATACATGCTTAATGAGAGAGGCATGGGAAACAGCTCAGTGGAATAAGAGCTTCCCTGGCAAGCACAAGGGCCCGAGTTCAATCCCCAGTTCTGCCAAAAATAAAAAAAGAGAGGCACCATATGCAATGCCTGTGGCCGGATGTTATGAAAGTGCATGAATTCTGGTGGTCTAAACACAGACATGTCCCAGAAAAACCTTATCATAAACAGTAAACTACCTAACAGTTCTTTTGGAAATTACACAAATCAAATTAATATTTTTATTTGAACCTACTATCTATAAGCATTATTTCATAAAAGGCCTTTTGACTTCATAAATAGTCCATAATACTTTTGAAAATAAATAAGCATTAATAATTACTATATTGTTCAGACATGAATATTGAACCAGAGTTGTTTCTTTTGTCTTTACCAAGTAACTAACTTATTATTAACCTGCAAACACAGGGTTTATCCAGATAAAGCTAATGCAAACTATATTTAGTCATATCAGTTCTATGAATCATTATTATTATTTTGTTTCTTTTGCTTTTATTTTCTTTGTAAAGAATTTTTAAAGAGAATAAAACATAGCAAAAAATTAGAAATTTTATAAAATTTCACTAACCAGAATAATAGGAATTCAACAATGCTTGTTATATTGCATATTGTTGTCTTCAAATTAGTTGTTCAGATTACCAAATATAAGCATGCCCAAATCAATAAGTGAAATGAGCCCTTCCCTCACGTTGAACACCATATTGTCTCCCTAGCAGAAGCATTATTATTTCATAGGTGAAAAGACTGGAAGTTAGTGATAGAATCACCTACTCAAAATCACACCACTGGCTAGAAGTAGAGAATGGAATTCACGCAGGAAATTTCAATACACATAGACACTTTAATTTATTAATTCAGTATAAAAACGTGTAAACCCTGTTGCATCATTTGATGAAGACTTTTTCTGAGTGAAACACTCCTATGCTAGAACACGTGTGTGTCATATCGATGTGTCATGTAGCAATGAACCATGCAACCTTGCTCCCTGGTTTAAGACTTCCCTTGATGTTCAAGATTTAAATGAAACAACTCACATACCGTGTGCAGATTTTCATGGGAAGTCTTTATTTCATTTAGTCATTCATTTATGTACTTCTGTATTTACTTTTGGAACCGGGATCAAACTCAGGACCTTGTATTTGCCAGGAAGATGTTAATATCACTGAGTGATCCCCCCAGTTTTTTTGTAATGATTCTGACAAGTTAATGTTTACAGTTATTTTGGGAATTATATTTATGGCAAATAATTATTTCAGAATAGATCAGTGGAATTTCATACAAATGATCCAATGTAAAATTTTTAATTTTCTCATGCATTCTTTTTTAATTAATTAATTAACTTATTAATTATTTGTTAGAGGATCTCACCACACAGCTCGGGCTCATAGTGATCTTTCTGTCTCAGCCTCCCCACAGTTGGGATTACAGGTGTGTGCTGCCATGCCCTGTTTCAGTGGCCAGCAAGGCATCACATGGTTCCAGGACTGTTACAGCATGTAGTACCAGGGAACGAACCTGGGTCCTTGTGCTTGCCAGACAGGAACCTAGACTGGCGCGCTATCTCCCCAGCCCTTGTTCCTGCATTCTTGAACAATATAGCTCCATAAATATCTTTCAATCTATATATTTATTTCTAATACTCTATGTATAATGCTTTATTATAAAACATATATATATATATATATATATATAATTTTATATAGTCTACACTTAACTAAGTCCATCTGTTATCTCTATTTGTTAAAATCTTACACATCCTTGAGAGCCAAAATCAAGCCTGTTCTCACTCTTTGGCTTTTCTAAATCCTCCCAAATGAAATTAATTTTTCTGGTGTGGAATACCACTGCATTTTTTGAGACTTTCTATTGTTACAATGTAGCTATCTCTTTCAGTCCTGAGATGTACAGCCTTTTAAGACAGAGATTATATGCTGCCATTATTCCTCCACAATATTTTATGTACTATTGAAAAACAAAGAGTATACCTGCAAGAAGAGTTAAATTGTTTCTAACTTGTAAGATAATGTTGTATATATCTTATTTTCACAAACAAATATTCATTTCCCTATAATTAAGTACTATAACTGTATTGTATAATGCTTAATAGTAGCTGATAAAAAGTACGATGCAAATGTGAACTGTGTGAACACTTATCTCACAAAACAAATTTTAAAGGAATAAAATGGAAATTACTAAAACCAGGGGAGATGTTTAATAACATGAAACAGGGCACGAAGTCTGAGCCATTAAACTCAGCTATATACTTGTCAAGTCCCATGGCCCCAAAAGACAGCCTCATGCACTAGGAGTTTGTCCTTTCTCCTTCACTCAAAGCCTCACCAAATTGCTCTGCTTAACTTCTCAAAAATTATTTCTTTTTAGAGTTCTATGCCAGGATGAGGACTTGAAGACAATTGGCGCCTCTGTCCCCGTGCCTCTGTAGCCCCCACTCTCTCCTTCACCCAGCCTCCTTTTGCTCTGTTCTACTATACTTTCCCTCTCTCAGCTCAGCCCAAGCACACCTTCATTCCTCCTACCACTTTTCTGAGTTTCTTTTCCCTTCTTTGCTTGATGTGGGGGGAATCTCCCCTAGCACAGGACTTCAGGCTTGGCTACATGACTTCACTCCTTTTTTGCTGTTCTAATTATGCTTATTCCACCATAATAGTCAGTTCTGAATATTGTTTTATCAAACTCTGCAAGTCACCTTGAAATGCTGTATCTACCTTCAAAGATCTTAGCAATGGCAGCCCACCTCCAGGAGGATTCCAATTTCTTGGTAACTTTAGTATCTATGATGGGAGTCCTTAGTGATTCTCCACTATTTCTGTTTCATTAAGTCCTCTCTTCAAATTACCTTTTTCTCCTTCTTAACTCACTCATTCACACATTAATTATTTACTTTGGTTTTCCACAATCTCAATTCCAAATTTTCTACATTGTGACCTCTAGTTTCTATATGCTCAGCCCATTCCCTCTGGGGCACTGACTCCCTAAATCCACTGTCCCACTGGATCTTTCAAATCATAGAACATAATTCCCTTTGCTAAACCCTCCCCTTCCCTCATAGCCTTATCTTTACATTTAGTTAATGTTTTAAATTATTTATTCACCTATGATTTAATCTGATCTCTTTTACATCATCATTCTGGCTTAAAATCTCTGGCCTGGTTTAAATATGTTTGTTCTCTTCTATGTCTGTGTCTACACTTCCATTAACAATGATTTTAATAGTGATAACAAACACAAGGTTCCTGCTGACCACCATCATCTGAAATTCATGCTCAAGATAAATAGGCACAGCCCACTGGGTGCAATCACATTTTTCCAAGTCCATTCTCAGCAGATAATAATTGTATACTCTCTCCTCTTGAATCTTCAACAAAGACTCTCTATCTTTCTCATATTCAAAAATCTTTCTTCACTTTCTATTTCACTGAGAAATAAAAGCATTCCAAATTTTCTTGCAGTATCCACCATACACTTGCAAGTGTGTACACAACACGTCCTTTTCTCCCAGTCCCATAGATTCAATTTGTGCCTCTGAGAAACCTCTTAAAACTTGGATTTGATCCTGTTTCTACTGGCTATCAAAGAATACTGTTCTGGACATTATTCCTCTCTCTCGTATGTTAGTAGTCATTCTCTATCAACTGGATCACTTCTATCAACTAATAAATATGTTATATTTTTCCCATTTAAAAAAAAAAGAATTTATTTTACTTTATTAATGGTTGTTTTTCTCATCTACCTGGACTCTGACCACAACTGATCTCATCCACTATCAAAACGTTGTATACTAGTTATATATTTTCATAACTGACCAATTAATATAACCAGTCCAGACTCCCTTGACCCTCAGATTCCATTACATCTCAACTGGTTAAGTATTTCCACTTGATCAGTAACTGCCATCTCAGACTAATGCTGGTGAAAACAAACTCTCTAAACTGCCAAAGCTACTATTCCTATTATAGTTCCCTACTGGTTGATGGTTGTGTTAGTTGGCTTTGCATCACTATGGTGAAATTCCTAACACAAGCTGCTTATGAAGGAGCCTTCTAGTTCGCAGTTTTGGAAGCTAAAAGTCCAATTAACATAGCACAGGCTGAAGGAAAAGGCAGCCATTGCCTGTGTTACCCCATAATGTGGAGATTGATGTCAAGAAACCATGTTGGAGGAAGCAACAGATTGCAACTCTAATTCAAAGCAGAGAGAATGGGTATAGCTTGCTCATTTTAAACAGTTTACCTAAGAGAACGATAAAGGAGTTGCATAACACTTCCAAGAGTGTGACCCTGTCAATTCTCACAGGGTCACATGCTGCCAACCTGGCGACCAAGCCTCCAATCGCAATAGACCCTTAGGAGATTTCAAACTATACTCAAATCATAAAAGTGGCAACCAACATTAACAGTTGTTAAGCAGAAATATTTTGGTGTTACCTTTGTTTTGTCCTATATCCAGCATTCAGTCTAATAGCAACTCTCATCACTGCCATATGGAAAACATATAATCCTCTCAGACCTATACTACTACCACCCTTGTCTATCATTGCTTCTTGCCTGGATTGTTCAAATAATTTTTAAATTGGTTTTTCTGCTTCTAAAATATTCTCCAAATTCTATTCTCAACACTGCAGCAGAACAGTTCTGTTGGAACATAAAGTGTCATTCTGTTCAACACTATCCAATGACTTCCAGTTCACTACAAGTAGAAGCCAGAGGCCTTACATTGGTCTACAGGATACTCTTGGCTGCCTATCCTTGCCACTCCCCTTATGTTCTGGCCTGATGGTCTATAGCACCCTCTCTCCTTCTGCATCCTGATCTCCTGTCTTCTGTCTGTTAGGTTGCCTTGATTTGGAGCCTCACGTGGCCTCTCTGCTCTGGAACACTTATCATCTACACACCAGCACAGCTTATTCTGTTGTCTTTTAAAGTTCCTTATTGAAACCTAAAGTTAAAAGTGAGATTCTGTGCTGTGGTTTGAGTCTGGCTTGTCCCGCCGGCCCCTGCCAAAACACATGTTGAAATTAGATTGCCAGCCTTTAAGAGGTGATAAGGTCATAATAGGAAGTAATGATTAAGGTCTTTTTCTTGCCAATAGGTTTGTTCTCCTGGAAAAGGATTGTCATTGCCTTTGTCCTTTGCTTCTTGTACATTGCCCACTTTCTTTTCAATCTTTGCATCATTTTGTGGCACATTCTTAGATATCCAGAATTATAAGGAAAATAAACTTCTTTAACCATAAATTACAGCCTCAAGTATTCGGTCATGGTAACAGAAAATGGACTAAAGCGCCTTTTTTGGTGATCCCATTTCAGATTATAATCTATTCTAAAGCAACTTTTCTCCATCCTTGCCCCTTAGTTCTCCAAAATACTAAGAGCTTTCCAAAATATTAATCATCAACTTAACATGATTGACTCTCTATACCTTTAAGGCTGTAGAATTGTGCCTGTTGTGTGCAATGCCTTGCATATAATAAATACTTGGTCTGTGTCTATTACATTTTTGAACATTTATTTACTTAAACTTTAGTAAACTGAACATTTCTCAAATTTCAAAATCTAACAAAGATTCATATTGAATGATATCTAGAACAAGAAACAACAGGAAGATAGTGTTACAATTTCATTAATTAAAATGTAAGAGCCAATCAAATAGCTTAGAGGATTAAAGCACTTGCAAGCAGGTGCAGGGGACTGCCATGCTGGCCCCACCCCCCAAGGCATGCTGAGAAAGGCGTGAGACTGGGCGTGGTGGCATGCACCTGTAATCCCAGCACTTGGAAGGCTGAAAACAGGAGGATCACTATGGATCCGAAATAGTAGCGAGACCCTGAACACCCTGTAGACCCTTCCCTAAAATACAAATAAATAAATAAATATGAGAATAAAAATTAAAATGTAAACAAATGGGATGGAGCTAGGAATAAATTTATCCTAGACTTTAAACCTAGTTCTGACTGTAGAAACCCTGTAGCTTCTGAGCTTTAGTTTTCTCTTCTAAAATATATGAATAACATAATTGAATGTCAAATGGGCAGCTGCAATAAGGAAATAGAACAGTAAATTTATTCATGCTTTCATCTAAATACAACAGACATTGTTCCAGGTATTGTGAAAGCATTTTGAGAATTTGAAAAGCCCAAAATAAATAGAAGAAAATAATATTTTCAATACAAAAATAAATCGTTGAGTGATTTTGATCAGCAAAACATGTTTAAAATGATTGCAAAATTTAAACATATTGCCACTCAAAACCAGGGAAATTAAAATTTAATACATTTATTAAAGAAATCATGTTTATCTTTTGAAAATATTCTGGTGGGCCTGGTGAGATAGCTCCGTGGACTAAAGTGCCCACTTAAGCAAGCACAGGGACTGTAGTTTGATCCCAGCACCACATTCAGCGCCAGCCCCACCTTCAGGGTGGGGTGAGCTGGCCTAAAAAAAGAAAATCCGGAAAACCAAAAACCAAAACTATTTAGATTTCAAGTAATTTGGAAGTATTTTGCCATCCAAAGTTTATTTTTAGAAAATTAGTCACTTTTTATTCATTAACTAATCTTAAAAGCTAGTACACATAACAAAACAATGAAATAAGTTCATGGTGCTTTAAAACTGAAATATGTAATTTTTACATAGATTTACTTTATTGAAAATACATAATTCATCATAGCACATGCATAGAAACATATGGAAAGATATACAGTCAAATCCATCGGACATATATTAGGCTCACTATTTTCAGTCTTCATACTATTAAAAATAAACTTTTCATTGTGACAAGATGAAACTAACTAGGGCCTCTTCTCCACTTTTGTTGAGGTCAATCGATGGATATTAAGTACATAACTTTAAGTTTACTTGAAAACTGGATCAAGTGGATATATTTCTATTCACATTTCTTATGTCATTATTATCACAAGAAATAACTTTAATAAAAATTTGAATACATCTTTTTAGAAACTAAAATAAATTTGCTTTGCTGATTTGCAGAGGTTATTTTATACTATGGTAGTATGTCCATATTAGTCTTTATTATGTCATGGAAAAATAGATCTTTTACCAAAGTACTCAATGCCAAATTGGAACAAAAACTAATAACCAAAATGAACAAAATCTTCTATGAAATTCATACCTAAATTCAAATAAAAATTTTCAGTCTGTTTTTTTCATAATATGCAAATATTTGGTGAATTTGGAGGGATAGTGTTGCACAGCACATTACACGGATCATTGAATCTGGAAATACACATGTGAAAATTCCTTCTTAATTTTTTTTAAACAAAACAAAAACTCAATGCAGGAAACATGATTATATTGAGTTTTGAAAATGTCTAATTAACAGCTAACAAAATATTTGCTGAAAAATCCATAGTAATACAGAGACAAATATTTAAAATGTTTTACTCTGTAACTAAGTAGAAAAATGACAGGTTTTTTGCTTTGTTTTTGAGTTTTTTAGTTTGTTTGTTTTCTGTTTGTTTATTTGTTTGTTTTTAGCAGAACAAGGTATTGAACCCAGGCCCTTGCGCTTTCCAGGCAAGCACGTATTCTACTGAGCAATCTCCTTGCCCCCCCCCCTCTTTTTTTCTTTTCAAATAACACAGTTTTATACAGCAAAGATTTCTTTTAAAATTATTCTGTTTAAGTATTAACGAGGCATATAGTCAGGCAGCAATAGTTTGTCACTGCTACAGTTTAAATGCTTGCATCTTCTCCAGAAGTCATGCTGAGATGTAGTAGCTTTAAGAGGTAGGCATTAGATGGCTTTCAGGCCGAAGGCCTCTAACCTGGTGGAAGGATTTGTACTTGCAAAAGGTCTTGAAGGCGTGAGTTTGGCTCTTTTATCTTCCAGTTTAAGAGTCATCTTGGAAACAAAGTCTGTGCCCTGACTGGACATGGGACCCACTGCTTCTTTGATCCCCAGAACTTAAAAAATTAATTTCTGATATTTTAAAAAATCTATTTTCAGTCATTTTGTAACAGCAGTACAAATTCACTGACAGTCATACTTCCTAGATTTGGCATAGTTGACAGTATCTTGCATGGGATACATTAATGTGGAGAGGTATATTTTGAATACTAAGAATTTAATCCTATTCTCCTTGCTAAGCAACCAAAAGTATCCTAATTTAATATTATTTAATTTATAATAATTAAAGTGATTGTCTTTTCTTTGATTTTTCATCTATTTTTTACCATTCCTAAGTCTGACAGAATTGCTAGCTATGTTTAGTTTGCTCTGCAACAATGAATCTTTTCTTTTTAATGCAGACTAGTGTTCCTTCCCACACATTTCTGTTACTAAATTCTTAGAGCCTGTTACACAAAAGACTACAGGAAACTTTTTAAGAGGAGTCAATTCCACCATCTCCTCTCTCCTCATAAACAAGCATGTGTCTCCACAGACACTCCAGGAGCAACAGTCTGTTCATAGATTTCTTTGTTGTTGCGTAAGTGAAGAAAGTAGACATTGCTGAGTAAGAAAAATGAATGGGATCCTCAACTTATAGATCAAGTACAAACCTCAAAGATCTCTGCTCCTTTGTAGTAGGTACCACTGGTTGGCAAGAAGTTTCTCATTTTGCAGAATTATAAATGATTTATTCTTGGCCAGAAAATAACTACCATAGTGCAGGTGAGCCTTTCAGTGTCTTATTAACAGCTGCAGACTGATAATTTCTACTCTTTTTGCAAACCACATGCTTCCCGAAGTTGAAGATGAGAAGTAAGCTCCTAAAACATTTGGAAAATGGAAAGATAGATGCTTCTGTATACCAAATAGTGCTTTATAAACTGTCCTCTAGTTGCATGAACTATACAGAGTGCATGTATGTATGTAACCATATGAATGTGTATACATACACAAATGGATATATGTGCCCTATATAAACATACAGTATGTGCATGTGTGTATATATGTATGTATATATGTATATATATATATATATATAT
>NDGM010995191.1:0-10209 GCA_002564305.1 Octomys mimax | reverse complement strand
TTTTTCTCCACAAAATGATCCTTCATTTATATCCCCCTTTTTTGTTTACTTTTGTCAGAGATATGTGCTCAGGTGTAGATTTTTACACAATTAACTAACTTGTATCATGTGTGTGCCACCATTTTGCATTTGTCATTAGCGCTTTTGCTAAGAATAATACCTGGTACCTGAAGGCATGATGAAATAAGGTCATCAAGAGGCCTGGGTGTGCTTTGGAATCTTAAAGACTCAGAGGAGCAGGTGGTGGCCAACAGGAAGTAGCCAGATCAGCTGTGGCAGAGCCCTGGTGGAAGGTTTTGAGAGCTGAGTTCCAAAGCAGAACCCTCACGGGATGACACCCTGTCAGGTGGTCTCCCCTGTCGGCACACAAGTGGCTTAGAGGGAAAGATTCTCTTTTATTGTGCAGCTTTGGAGTGAGCAAGCTGTAGACAGCCAGGAAAATTTCTGTGTGTTGGAAGAGGCTCCTGCTGGCTTGACCTGCAGTATGAAACTCAGAGATGCAACCAATGCCATAGGAAAGCAGAAGCAGCTCTGAGAATCAAAGACCTTCTCATAATGACTAAAGAGAGAGTGGGAGAGAATGGGGGAGAGAGGCACTGAGGACATAGTGAGGGGCAGGAGAGATCCTGCCCTTGGGAGCTTACACGTTGGCCTTGCAGAGCAGGACTACAAGCAACCATGCCACGTGGTAATTTAGAAATGCATACAGAACACCTCACTCAGTGCATGGCTCATAGCAACCAGCAAGGCTTTTTTTTCTTTCCTTTCTTCTTTACTGAGCTTGAAACTTAATAGTCTGTGTAGAAACTTTAGAAAAACAATAGACAGATGGTCAGCAGCAGATTCCTCATATATATAGCCAGAACTCTTACACCTTTGCTATCATCTAGCACCCCCTCTTTTATTCTGCCACATATTTCCTCTTTGTTGTGATTTCATTCCTCACAGTGTTGTCCTTGATGTTCTTTTAACCCCATCCACCCATGTAACGTGTGCTGAAAAATGTACGGTATGGAGGAGATGCTCAGATTTTCTCTGCAGCCTGCGCTTGCCCTGGACTGGACCTACCTGTGCATAGACAGAAACAAACAGCAGGAAGTCCTAAGGCATCAAGGCCTGAGAACAGTCAAGTCCCCTTGCTGTGCTTGGGAGGGGGCACAGAGGGTCTATAGGCTGGCTTGGCAGGGCTCCAGATGCCCGGGCACAGGTGGAATGACTCCAGTCAGCCCTTTAAATCTATGCTTCTTTTGAGCTTCCCAAGAGTCTAAGGGATATGTTCAAAGTGAGCTTGTGGATTACAAAGAGGAGCTCAGGGACCCTGTAGCTGCTCATGACTGAGTGTGTTGACTCCTAAAGCCTGCTGACTTGGCTCAAAACCACCCTCCACTGTGTACAAACTGTGGCACACTCAGCAATAGTGGGAATTCACAGAGCTTGACCTTGAAAATGGAACACAAGTAATAAAACCATCTCAATCCTAATGCTTAGCTCAATAAACTGTGCTGAGCTTTACTCTTGTTTGTTTTCAACAGCTTTGCCATTGAGACAAAACTATTTCATAACCACAAAACAAGGAGGAGTTTATTTTAACTCAAAGCTTCAGAAGGTTCAGTCCATGGACAATTCTTTTAAGGCTGAAATATCTTGGTAGAAGGAGGATGCAGCCACACAAGCTGTGGCTTCAGGGAGGCAGAACTGGGGAAGAGTACTGTAGAGGAAGAGGTAGGGAACCGATGCAGATTCCAAGGCCACCCTCTACGACCACCCAAACATAACCACAAGCGTGCTGCACCAGGCCCAAGGCGGATCCCAGAGCCAATCAGCTTGACATTTCTCATATTGCAAAACAAATGAAAGAATAAAAGAATGATTAATTAACTAAATTAAGAATCTAAATCTATCCATGTCCCTTTGCTTTGCTTCTAAGGCATCTCATTTGGGAAGCCAGCCCTGATCATCCTGAGTTCTATCCACTTGTCTTTTCTTCTTCCAAAGTTGTTTTGATCATGGGACCTATTCACACTTCATGCGCATTTCCTGTCTCCCTGTTACAGACCAGTTGTTTGGGCTGCACTAAGACTCGTATGTTGAAATCCCAGTCCCTGTGGTCAGGATACTAAATGCAGCATTTGGAAAGCTCCAACACTGGAGATAAGCTTCATATGCTCGCAGTAGTTACCTACTTGTACCAACTTGAGTAAGAAGCACTTAACTAAATTGGATCAGCACAGTTCTGAGTGTGGCTCAGGGGATTTACCACAAGCAGAAGGCCCACCTAGGGGGGCTTACGGTCTGAATGGCATAAACGGGAAAAGAGGAAGGAAGGCGCACTTGGCTCAGCTGGTTTGGAGGAGCTGCAGTCTGCACCTTCACCTGGCATGATGTCTTCTGGCCTCCAGCACAGATCCTTCTGCTTCCGATCAGGATTCACTCAGGATGCTCAGCTTAGCTCCAGGCCTTCCACTGGATTTTTGAGTCTCCAACACGCACACAGGACTTCTGCACTCTTCCACACCCAACTCCACAAGTGGTCATTATAAGCCAATCTTATAAATTAATAAGGGGCCATCCAAATAGCTCAGCAAATTAAAGGGTCTGCAAGCAGGTGCAGGGCCTGGGGGTTCGATCCCAGGGCCTGCCATGCCAACCCTGCCCCTGGGGTACACTGAGACCATGAATGAGACTGGGAGTGGTAGCGTGTGCCTGTAATCCCAGCACTTGGGAGGCTGTAAACAGGAGAATCGCTGAGTCCGATTTAGTAGTGAGACCCTGACAACCTGTAGGCTGTTCCCTAAAATACAGAAAAAATAAAATAAAATAAAAAAATTTATATATATGTATATAACATATATATATATATATATATATATATATATGAAGAGATGTATCTATATGAAGATCTATATCTACATGAAGGTCTATATCTATATGAAGGTCTATATCTATATGAAAACCTGTATCCTGTTTTAAATCTGCTTCTCACCAAATCTGCAAGCAGCTTGATCTTGCACCTTCTAACCTCTAAAACTGTGAACATAAGTTCCTATTGTTTATAAGCTGTTATCAATTTTTTGTTTTTGTACCAAGGATTGAACTCACAACCTTGCTCTTGCCAGGCAGGCATTTATGATGCTGAGCTATCTCCCCTGTCAGGTATTGTCATTTTTGATATTTTGCCACAGCAGCTCAAATGTGTGCAAGTATTCTTCCCCCTCCTCCTTAGATGCTAAACTCCATGATGAGAGGGATTTTATATATTTAGTTCACTGACGTCTCCACCTCAACTGGTGCATGATCTGGCACAAAGTTGCTCTGCCAGTATCCATGTGAATTAAAACGTTTAGCCCTTTGATGAAACCAGAGAGCATCTGTAAGTCACCTCACAGAGACCCTCTGTGTGTCCCCTTATATAGCCAGTATCATAGGGAGCTTTTCTTTGATGTCATTCAGCTGCAACAGATGCTAACTTTAAATTCTAGGCCCCTTCTCTGTGCACATCTCCCAGAGGACAAGTTGCTAAATCTCTTTTAGGTGGAAAAAAAATAACATCAAGCTCACTGTGTCAAAAACAATGTGCACAGCTTGTGTATGGAGTTGCATCCATGATGCTCTTTGCAGGAGCCTGGTTGTAGGTTGCCAGCATCAAAGCCACCAAGGTACCCATGCAAGTACCCAGGATCAGGCTCAGGTCTCTGTCTGAAGGCTCTGTACAGCCTCACTTTCTACATTGGACATGTGAGGACATTACATTAGCAATGACAGCACTATCTCGTGTCACCAGCTGTTGGAAGAAGCATGTACTGAATATCAGGAAAGTGGCCCAAAGGGACCAGACACTGAACCAAGAAAAATCAGCAGTCCCTGCACTAGCCATCTGCAATATATAGCTTGACTCAACATAAGTGTAGTGGGCAGATCAGAATAAAAATCCTTAGCCTACACCTTTATATGAAGTCTTGCAACTTTGAACTGTGAGTGGAGTAACAGAGTTAGGTGGGTAGCTAAAGACTGGCTCCTGTGTCAAGAAAAACAAAAGTCAACTTACCAGGAGTTACCTGTTGGCAGGACTCTCAGCCAAACATCACTAGAATACACATGGCTGAGTAAGACTTGTAGTCCAAACTACAAAGCTGTGCATTCAGCTACTTGATTATTGACTAAGATAAAATGTGATTTTTTTAAAAAGCAGCAAGATGCTTTTCTAAGAATATTTTTAATTAATCCAAGCTAGATGAGTAATTTCTAAAGAAACTTAACTCATCTTCTGAGAAGGAAAAGATTGAATTGCTTCATATTGATACTAAATATATTAAGTCAGAGTGATTTTTTTTTTTACAGTCTTCTCCACTTATCTGTATCAGGGTCATTGTGATGTTATATGTCCAGGACAGAATTTAGACCAGGTACTTACAATTTTCTTATCTCAAATACATAAAATATAACCCACTATTTCACTTTTTCAGCATCAATTCAAACTCAGCTGCTGATGACAGCAACAGATAAATTCTTCCATCTGTCACAGTCTTATGAAATTCTTACTCCCCCACAAGGTATTTTGATACTCTGAAAATGAATGTTGATCATTTGATCAGATTGGTGTGGGCACCTGCATGGAGTTTTGGTAGCTGAGCAGAATACTTACAACTTTCAATGGGTCTATTCTGTATTCCCATGCTAAGTGGCTAAAAAATCATGACCCCAAATAAGGACAGCTTTATTATTCCTCTCTGGGAGGGGGTAAGGGAAGTGTCATATTTGTAAAGTGGGAGATGTCTTAAATTTCTGTTTGGACAGAATGGATACGTCTCTACCTGAGGTATATGTCATCAGACAAAGTTTATCCAAGATGCTATTATTTCAATTTTGCATAAGATCTAGAAAACATCCATGGTGACTCAATATCAAGGAACCAAATCTCCAACGAGTGGTAGAGAGTGACATATGGAGAGTATAGGATGCTAGACCCTTGCAGTTCACAATGTGTTGGTGCCAGCAAGCTAAAAAATACTGAAGCTGTTCTACACAAAAGCATGGCTGCCCAGCAAACTTGGCAGATTACTTGTACGAGTTTGCCCACTGGTGTTGGCGGCTCTCTGGTAGAACCAGGTTCCGTCACTAGTGGGAAAGGAAATCTGGTTATAATATCTAACAGGAACATGAAAGCATGGTTTGCATGTTTATTTGGAAATTGTAGACCAGAACAAAAGGTATTTTTAAATTTCTTTCTAAATGTGGCACATGACTCTTGTTTCTATAGCATCTTCTATCACAAAAAATGTCCTACTCTAGGACTTGAAAGTTGGCTAGAAGAGCACCACTTCCATCTGGTCCTTTCATACAAGCACCTTGTGTGGAATGATCTAATGAGAAATATTACCTTACACAATTACATTGTTTCATGAGAGAGAATAACCAGAGAATCTTTCAGTGGAATCACTCACTCCTAAATGACTTTGATTCTGAGACAAAATTCAATTTATGAGTCACAAAACTTTCCCTGCATAACTCTTTCTTTTCAAGCATCGAAAGATTCATACGTAAGAAGTTTGTAAGAATATGTGTAGTATGATAAAATATAATGAATGTTTATAAAAGTATAGCGAAAGACATTGCCAGTAAGCTCCATCACAATCTTCCCTCTCACTTTGAGCATAATCACATTGTTCTTGCAACTTTCTGAAGCTGCTCTGGTTGTCCTTTTTCGTGACTGTCTTTGGTGGCACTGCTACTGTTGCCTCCATGTCCTGAGTCAATTAAAAATGTTTAATTTTGTGGTCATTTTGACATTGGGTAAATGTCAAGAGAAGTACAGTGAATCGGGTGTAGTGAATCGGGTGCAGTGAATCGGGTGCATGGAGTCGCACTGTAGGGCTTTTACGAGCCTGCCCTTTTGTTGGATGACACGAGACGGCAGTATCTGCAGTGGTTTTGATCATATCTTATGAAGACAGTCTTGAAAGAAGACTCCTAGCACTGCTGAAAAAGAGGCACAAATGAGGGGTACACATGTTCCACATGAGAGGGGGGACTTGCAGGGGAATTCATGGCAAGGTCTTCTACTGCATCCTACTTTTTAAAGAGTTCAACATTCACCAAAGCTTTCAATCGCACCTTGTATGTTGTAAGAGTATATGCTTCATAGTATACTACGTGTAGGTGTGATGACAACAACAGGGTCCCTTGGCCAACCGGCTGGCCAAGGACATCAAGCATGGCTTTCTTGCTGCTATTGTAGTGCATAGAACCTAGGGGTGGGAATGGAGCACATCACATGCACATGCCTGAAAATACAGCAGCCCTGAATAGTATAATACTAGGAAGGACCTAGACCAGTATGATGAATCTATGGCACCCATGCTACTTGTTTTTCTTTCAAAACAAAAGATTTTAATGTATGAGTTGAATTTTCTTAAACTAAAACTGCAGGATTCAGGTTTAATTGCACCTTTGGCACTCTGTGATAAATAAGTGGGTTTTGGGGTTGCTGTTGGGCAATTGTCTCTAAATTCTCGCCATCACTGACCTGCCTTGTAAGAGGGAGGATGTCAGGCTGTATATGTATTAGGGTGTCAGTACTGTAAATCAATAACATTTTAGGATTTAGCATCTAATAAATTAGAAACCAGAGAAGTATAATGTCATGTCTTTGATTTACACTAAGGCCTTCATTTCTAGAATTGTGGGGCTTGAATCAGTATAGGAAAAAAATGAAGAAATTCAATCACTTCGCATAATCGTATTAAATGGCTCTTTGAAGACATACCTAATGAATCTAGAATTCTAGCACATTCTCTGTCAGGAAAGTCACTGACAGTACAAGCTCACTAGGAACTGTATGTGTGGAACAATGGCAGAACTGCTTCAGACTTCCTGAAGCATAATGTTTATGCCTCAAGCTTATTTCCAACTAAAGTGAGAAGTTCTTGGATTAAAAGTTGTTTTTATCTACTCAATGGTCACAACATTTTCTGAGTGATGTAGTCTAGTATAAATTTTATTTTTCAGTGCTATCATAGAATTTGGGCTTATTTTATAAGATGAGTTATTAAAAAGTAAGTAAAACAAAAAATGTGTTTCTCACCATTCTTTGACCTCATAATTCTGTTTTCACTATCAAAGAAATAGATTTTCTGTTCATCAAACTGTTGAAGTTAAGCCTCAGCAAAAGAGTACTCTATGATCCATAAAGAAAGATGTCAAAATTCACACTGTTGCCTAATTAAGCATTTTCTCCAAACATATTCCCTAAAGCTCTACAGTGTGGAAAATTTCTACTACTCAGACAATAGAATTACACATAAAATTAACTCCTTAACATATTTATAATAGGGCTGGCCAATCCAACAGAGGGTTAAAGCACTTGCAAGCAGCACAAGGGCTTTGGGTTCAATCCCCGGGCCTGCCATCCTGGCCCTGCCCCTGGGGCATGCTGAGAAGGCAATTGAGACTGGGCGTGGTGGTACATGCCTATAATCCCAGCTCTTGGGAGGCTATAAACAGGCAGATCACCACAAACAAACAAAAAACATGTTTATAATAGAAAAAGCCATATATATTGGGGAATATAATCATAAAAGCATCACTATTTTGGTCTCTGGTTAAGCCATGTCCCTAATATGACATTACTTCTACAAGGTTCAAATGTATCTTGGTAAGTATACTATGGTAGCAATACCTTTATAAGGTTGGTAATGAGGAAAGAAAAGACATTTCTATTTTTACACTTTTACATATTGAGTTTTAGAAATTAAACCATATTATAAATGCCATAGGCTAACTTGTAATTGCAACGAACCAGAGTTTATAATTTTAAAGAATCAAAAATGAAGAATATGGTAAAGTAGTTTTGGGGTAATATGAAAAATACTTTTCTTCTTTTGAATTATCTGGATCTGTTTATATTTTACCTAATATCTTGTATTTTAATTTTTTTCAAAGCGAGGAAAACCCATGGCTTTTAAAATTCAGTACAGCATTTAGCTTAATAGGTTGGAAAATACACTTCAGTGTACCTGTACTGTTGCTATAGTATCTAAGTCTTTAAAAAATAGTAATTTCTTGGAGTTAATTATCCTTTACATGGATAATCACAGTAGTGAAAAAAGCTATTAGGTTTATATTAGGAAAACAATAGACATTCAAAAGCATGTGGCTTAGGAGTAGAAACCCATTAGGAGGACCCTAAGGCTAAAGGAAAGGCAGATAGAAAGGACAAGAGAGAGGTTTGAACTACAGATTAATTAACCCTCAAATGACTCCATGTACACAGAGGGAATCTTACAGAAATCTTTAGGAATATGCCGTTGTTTTATAACCTAGGAAGATGCCAAAATCTGAAATTTTCAAGTGATAATTTCTCCTTCAATGGAAGCTCATGAGAGGAATGTCTTGTACAGCAGAAAGGTGATGGGCAGGCTGTAGTTATTTCAAATCAGAATAGATTCTGTTTTTATGAGCTTGTAATTTACCTTTCCAATATCCTACTGTAGAAGAGACTTCATGAATTCCTTTCCTCCACAATTTTAGTCTGTTACTTCTTTGTGCCATTTAGTTGCTATTTGTATAGTTCTTAGAATAAATGAATACGTGCAATCACATAATTAAAATTAAAGCTGTAATTATGATGCCATTGTGACATAAAATTTTCTATCAGTCTTGGTGGAATGAATGTACTAAGGATATAAATCATAATCAAAATTCTCAAGACATAACTTCTCTGATTTTTTTCTTTTTTAATAAGCCATTAAATAATTGGCTGCAGAGATAGCTCAGCAGTCTAAGTGCCTGCGTGGCAAACAAAAGGACCCAGCTCCATCCCCAGTATGGTATGACATGCTGGCCCAGAGCCCTGGGCACATAGTGCTGGCCACCAAAACCAGATGTGGTGATGCATGCCTGTAATCCCAGTGCTGGGGAGGCTGACACAGGAGGATCACTATGAGTCTGAGCTGTGCAGCAAGACCCTATGCCAAATAAATAAATAAATAAATAATTAAAGAATCACTTTCTATATTAAGGGATAACTTGGTGTGTGATTTGTGATACCTTCTGATTTGTTTGCTCAAAAATATGGTGTGGAGCTCTTGCCATTTGTGGCTGGAATGGTCAGCAGAATTTGGTAGGTGGTGTTGTAGACACCTGGCTATGTCATAGACCTTTGAGTCGTTCATCAGAGATGGGTTCAACAGGAGACTAATAAAGTCTGTATAAACCTTTTTCAAGGCCCAGAAGAGCCACCTTAAGGTCTGGTTATGTGGTTTGTAAGCAGTGGTGGTTCTTTCTAATCTGCCCACTGCTGTCATCTCTGCCCCTCACATTGTTCAGCTTTGGGGTGGCTGTTTGGTACCTGGCTAAAGTGTAAATACTTTGAGAACACACCTAGTGCATTTGATGTGTCTATTAGGTGCTTTGCAGACATGTCGTATGGGCAGTGTTGCCTGAGAAGCTCTTACCATCCTTGGTACCACTCTATCTGCCATTTTGATAGAAGGTGACTTGAAAAGATGTTCCTGAATGTTGTAATAAAACAGATGAGCAGCCGGGCTCAAATTAGAAATAGCTGTGATTGATCCTTTCTTTGATATTTAGTCTATTAAAGAACCGAGAGAAATTTCAGAATAAAAAAATTACATCTGAAGCAAGTGACCAAATTGATGAAATCAATAGAAATTGTACTAGTACTGAGTGTATAAAACTATTCAGGACATAAAAAAAGCAATATTTAAGAGGAAATATGGCACATTTTAAATAAAAGTGGTGAATATAGTCTTGATTTGAAGCATACAAGTTAATCATATGAACACTGAAAAGAATGTTAAAATTTCTTGATTCAATACTAAATACTCATACAAAAGATGATAAATTTATATATGCCTTTGTATAAGTTATGAATCACAAACTTATTAATACATATCATTAATTTGAAAAACAATAAATTACCAAAAAATGCAGAATATGCAAATATGAAAGGATTTTTAAAATTTTTGACAACTACCATAAAATATTAGTATATTACTAATTACAATTTGAGAAGTTGAAAGTAACTGTTAAAAAGTATGACTAGTAATATCATCAAAATTCTATCAACTAATATTGAGCCAAGGTAGTAAACTATATATAGCTCACGGTTTTTTTTTTCATTTTTTGTTTTTTTCAGAATTTTATTGATAAACAAATAGCAATTAGACAGTTTAAAATCAAATCGCTAGG
>NDGM010995134.1:0-10231 GCA_002564305.1 Octomys mimax | reverse complement strand
ATATGATTTTTTAAATTAAAAAATAAAGTGGTGAATTTGTTTTGCAATAAAATTTTAACCATGCACATTTTCTTAACTCTAAAATCAATTTTTTGGGTGTGCAAAAGAAGTGACTCAAGTATCTACAAAAGGGCAGAAGCTTATTGTGGCAACACAGTGCTTTTTTCAAACTGCAGTACAATGTCCCCACCTGCTGATGGAATGGCAGAATTGAAATCCTAAAAATGAGAAAAATATGAAATACTTATTGGAATTGAAAATCAAGGAGTAGAACATACAAAAAACCAGTATAACTTGTACGTTTTTTGAGGTCACTAGTTCAAGCACTGCCCTTTCAAAAGGTTATTTCCTTAGTGAAAGTATGAAATAGAAAACAATTGCCCACTAACTGAAAAACATTAAGAAACTTGTTTGTCAAGATCTGGAATCAAGATGGCAAATAAAATGTCAGGTTGAAGAATTTATGATGGACTATTTCTTACATGAGCTGAAGTCCTTTTTATGGAAAAAATCATTTTGTTTGCACACATTTACAGTACAAAATGATTACATTCACCTTGGAGTGTTGGCCCATGTATATCACACATTTTAATTCTTTTTTCATCCTTTTCCCTTCTCTTTCCTCTATCTTTTTGTCCCTTCCCTTTTGCAAATGACCTAGTGGTATGCTATTATTCTTGCTCTGTAATTCATTTGCATTTTGTGTTTATTTGAAGAGTGCTTAAGGTCTTATTCTCACTATGTGTTTAAAGAAATTTTCAGCGGAGAATTTAAATAAAATGGATCAATGGCTGCATCAATGACACAGCATCATTGAAATACCTAGATTATGCAAATTCAAAACATCTCTGGGAAACACACTCACTTCAATGCACACTCATTTTAGTGTCTATATGTATATGTGTTTCCCACAAATAAATCCGTACTGAAGATGAGTTCATAACTCAAAAATCTAAAATCTAACTAGGAAATCTCTCATTGATTAATGAGCTTTTATCATAAAAGCTCAAGCAAATTTGGAAACAAATGCAACTTATATAAATAAAAAATACCATTGAGATTGAAAACTTCAAAGGTTGTATATAAGCAGAACTAACCCAATCTTCAAATAAATGGAAGGTCATGCTATAGATATATGATGTACAGAGGGGTAAAAAATAGAAAATACCAAGTGCAGTTGCAACACAGAAGCTGGGATAAATAAGCCCAACATGTATCTATCCAGATTTCCATAGATGGACAATGAATAGAATGATAAGGAGAAAATTACAAGATCTGAAATAGTTGAAACTTCCTTAACTTGAGGAAAGTGGTGAATCTCCGGTTGTCAATGGATGCCAATTACCAAACATAATACACAGAAATGAAGCTCACATGGAATTCAATGAAAACTCAACAAACCAATGATACAGAAGTCATCTCAACTGAACACAGAAAGGCAAGCAGTTTCCTAAAAAAAAAAATAGCAATTAAATAAACCAGAGTTTTCAGAAGTATAGGAAAGGCAGATAATTGAAGAAGGCTATTTTTAAGAGATAAAACAACTCTCACTCCACTTATAAAGTACTTTGTTTTGATTTAACTAACATTTATATGGTACTTAGCAGCAAAGATATCCCAAAATTTAACTAATTCAACTGAAATAATTTAATACTAATAATAATTACATGAGGTAGGAATAATATTTTCATTTTACAGATGAGAAAACTGAAGCAGACTGGGATTAAAAAATTTTTTTTCAAAGTCTCATGACTAGAAAAAAACAAAATTTGGAGATTTATCTTAGCAAAATTACTGCTTAAGAATAATGTAAAGCATATTTGTTTTAGAAACATGTAGTAATCATAAACATTTATCATTGGGATAACTATGAAGAGATATGATTGAAAAAAATGAAAAATGAAATCCAAAAGGAGAAATGGTAAACAGAAAAAGTGATAACTATGCAAACTTTAGTGGTAAAAATGAAATAAACAGGAAGACTAATTCAAGGAATATAAAAACAACATTGAACTAAGTATTGCACACTATCACTATTCTAGTATGATGTCACCGATAAAAGGAATAATATTTCAGATAAATATAATATTTCTAAATGTGTAGGCACCTAATACACAATATAGCAATATATAAAACAATGCCTAACAAAAGAAAAATCCAGTCCTTGGAAATTACTAAGTCCAGGAAAAAAATTATAAGAATCATTAAATACTTGAATTGAATAATTATGAAAATATCATATATATATATAAATACATATGGATCTTATATGGAAGTTATATAGCACCAAATGTTATATTAGAAAGCATTAAAAAGTTTGAATCAAAAAAAAGAATTAAAATAAATGAATGAATCACCCTCACTCAGTGAAAGTGAGAAAGAAAAAAATAAGTAGAATGTGATCATTGTGAAATTCCCAGTGTAACAACAGGTTACAAGAGGCTTCAATGACTAGATATCCGTGAAGCAGAAGGGTAACCAATGATTAAATTGACACAGAGCTACTTAGAGCCTACACAATGCAAATTGTGGCCATACGACTCCTCTGATCAATGTTAATAACACTTTTAAGTGTTGCCAGTTTTGATAAATCTGATGGTGCAATAAGAAATGGATAGCATTATTCTGAAATTACTTTTGCAAACATTTTGTTAATTACTTTATTCAAATTAATTAGCATAATAAAGCCTTTACATGTAAATTACCAATTTACTGAACATTTTCAAGAAAAAAATAAAACGATAAATTCTAGAATATTACATAACAGCAACCAGGCTTACACAACTTCAACCAAGAAATAGTAACATTTGTTTATAAAATTAGATATACTAAATGAAAATTGAGTCTATCTCTAACACATATTAATGTCACAGGAGAAGAAAACTAAGAGAGGAATGTTACACATTTAAATATTCTGCAGAGAAATGCTATATACTGTCATTGATTGAATCATGCCCTGAACCTAACTTTAAAAAAAAACCATGGAATTCCATGGAGACAAAGGTGAGGACAGATATTAGAACTTATTGTAGGAAACTATTATTAATTTTGATACTTCTAATCCATCCAAACCAATGTGTACAGGAGCACAATTCATAATAGATAAATCTGATGGTGGCAAAAAATTTAAATATGGGTAGAGGAAAAGGGGTAAAAGAATTGAGATGTGATATATATATATATATATATATATATATATATATTCATCGTGATGAATGTAATCAGTATGTTCTGCAATAGTGTATTAATAAAAAAGAATGTACTAATATAGAAAAATGTTTTAATTTTTAAAGCTACCTGCTGAAATGATTAGTAGTGTATATATCTGCAATTTGCATTTATTTATTTATTTATTTATGTGGTTGTTGCAGGGTTTCACTATGAAACACAGACTCATAGTGATCCTCCTGTTTTCAGCCTCCCCAGCTCTGGGATTACAGGCTGAGAGCCACTACGCCAGGACTCTGGCCGGCTAGTGCAGCATGTGGTCCCAGGAATCTAACTGCCAACCTTGTACTTGCCTAAGTTTGCCTAAGCTTGCCTAAGCAGGCACCTTAGTATGCTGAGCTATCTTGCTGGCACTGCAATTATTTTTTTAAATGTATTTAGTACCAGGTCTATAGGATCCACAGGGTCTCACTACACAGATCAGACTCATAGTGATTCTCCTGTTTTCACCCTCCCAAGCGCTGGGATTATAAGTGCGCACCACCACGCCCAGACTCATTTGCCTTCTCAGTGTGCCCTGGGAGCAAGGCCAGCACAGCACACTGGGGATCACACCCAGTCCACTGCACCATGTCTAAGCAGGCACTTTAGTCTGCTGAGCTATCTGTCCAGTCCTGACACTGCAATTTGTATTTAAAATGTGCCCCAAAGAGATGAAACTCATGATTTGCTTATTAATTGTGTAATAATTTTATTATATTCTTCTGTTCGCTTTTTCACGTTTGAAATTTTTATAATATATTTCAAAAATAAAAATTAAAAACAATGGAAGCAGTCTTGGAGCTTTGTTATCATTTGCTTTGCAAGGTACTAAGGTGAGCCCGTCTGTCCATTCATCTGCCCCTATGTCTGTCTAGGCACCAATCCCACCAAAGCCTGCTTCTTAAAACTGCAGAATTCATGAACTTTCCATGGCAAAAGCCATTCCTTCTTCAGCAAACAGTTCTTCTGTCGGGACAGCAATTAGCTGATGATCACTAATTGGACCAAGGAATTATACTGATTATACAACACTTCTTTGTCTCTATATTAGTAACAAAGCTACCACCTTGTAATAGTCTACCATCTTGCAAAAAGTCTAAGTTCTTAAGCAAAAGCCACAATACTTTCTAGTTTTTATTTTGATATGGGGTCTTATTATGTTACCCAGATTGGGCTTGAATTTACTCCAATACAAACTCTGAAACAAGCAAATTTGAATACCTTTATTTTATTCATCTTTTCATTGCTCTAACAAACACCTGAGCTAAATCAACTTCATAGAAAGAAACGCTTATTTGTACTTGCAGTTTAAGAAGCTGTAGCCGTCCATTATTTGTTTCTCCTGTAGCTTTTGGATCTCTGGCAGAGAAGCACATCATATCAGAGCATACAACAAAGTAAACTGCTCATCTTATGTCCATGAATCAGGAAAGAGAGTGAAGGATGCAGTGGGGTCCCACAGTGTCCTTCAAGGGCTGACTCTCAGTGATGTAAACATCTGTCCATGTCTATCTGAAGTCCTCATGTATCCCAGCCCATCTCTGCTGAATAGATTGGGGTTCCAATCAATACATATGGAATTCAGCTTTGTAATCTTTGGCAACTTCTGTATTGTGGATGAGGAAATATATCTCATTCTACCACTTCCCAACAGCACCAAGTCTTCAACATGTGGGCCACTGGAAGACATTTAAAATCCTAATTAAGGGGTTCCTGACAATTATAGAGATAGTCTGAGATTAAATTAAAGGTAATCTCAATCAAGAAAATTTATTTTTATATCCAGTTTTGTTATTGTTCAGTTCAAAACACACAGAATTTTTTCCCCCTGGTTGTCCAAGTCCATGAACTTTCTAAGTTTAGCCCAAAAGAAACAGTTTCTCCTTATTTACAATATAGAAGTTCAATATTAAATTGCCAAAAATTACAAATCCGAATTCCCTATATATTAACTGGGACCCCAATCTGCTCAGCAGAGATAGGTTATTAGCTATGAAGGACTTCGGATGGACAATCTGGCAAAGAAAGCAGAAGTAACAGAGACTCTGAGCATTACAGTCAAATGAATTATGGAAGTCCCTAAAGTGTTACTTCTGAAATGAAACACGGGACAGATGGTGGACAATGATCACTTTGACCTTACTGTTCTTTCTCTTTGTCAGTTGCCTTGCTGACTAGCGCCTCCTTTACAACATTGAATAGAAGTGACTATGTGTGAGCATCTTACTCTTCTTGCCAATCTGAACAGAAAAAGTATTCTAAATGTCTCCATTAAGGTATAATGTTGACAAATGCTTTTTAAATTTTTATGCCTGTAAAATAGAAGGTACAGGTTCCCATTTAGATTCTTCTCATTGATCCCAAAAAAGTTATATATCCACAAGCTACTACAAATTATTGGTGATGAAAGACAAGCTTGTCCATACAAGTGTTCTTTTCTACTATTGTTCTTGACCAAATTACAACCTCATGGGCAGTCGAAGGTAATATTCGACTATCTGCTTTATAAGTACCATTGAGATATAGAAGAAGCATGCTCGTATTTAATAATTATTATTCTAAGATAACGTGTGAGAGTCACAAATTGTTTTTGGCAGCATTTCCAAACCACATCTACTTCATGAAGTGAGCAAAACAAAGGAAGCTGGAAGTCTGAGTTACTCAGAGCAGAATTTCAGCAAAAGTCTAATACTCTTTGGCTACCTCATACCTCCTCTAAGAAATATGATTTGGATATGGGGCACAAATATTTAGTCATAGTTCTTCTTTGTCTATGTATGTCTCTCACAGGTAACTCACACCCCCACACCATGGAAGGTGGCTTTCAACCTTCCATGTATCATGCAAAAATTGTAATACATGTAATGACCTACATTTGGAAATCATGTATAGTTTCTTATACAATATTGTGTTGGCTGTGCAATTAGCCCCTTTTCAATGGTATCTCAGGGGTGAGAATAAGAAGAGGCAAAAATCTTTAGTTGTCATCTTGAAGACTACTGGCTACCACAGTCCAACCTTAGACCTCCAATGATTCAAGGCCTTCCTGTAAGAAAAATGAGCTATCCACTGTCCATAGCCCCCCCCCAAGGTCACACCATAAAGTTTCAGAGTTATTATATTGAGTAAATCAAATGCAGGTGCAGATCATCTTTTTCATTCTATAAACTGACCCAGAGAGATACCTGGTAGAAATAACATCATTTTTAACCTAGTTATCATCTTCTTTGTAAATGTCCATCTTACCTATTAAAATTCTAAAATGTGAAATCTTCATCTTCATGAAATTGCTACTTCCACTGCTCTACTTAATCCTGAAGCATCTTTTTGAGGACTAATGCAATCACTTTCTAACTGGTTAAATCATTTCTGGACTTTCTTATCTTAAAACACTGTCTCCAATGTTTCCTTCCACTTAACACTAAAAATATAAATACAGTCTTTTTAGCCAATGGCTTAAGAAACTTTACTAGTTTCTGTTATCTTTAAAGGTTTTATTGCTTAAACAAGGTAGTATTGATCACAGAGACTAAGGTCATAGGTTTTAGCATCCAAAGCCCTGTTTCCAACCTTATTTAATCATCCAAGCATCAGAGATTGATTGTACCCATTTTATTTTGTATATGATAGTACCATTCACTGGTATATGAAGTACACAGGGTAAAGCAGATTTTGTGAGAAAAGATGTAGTTGATTTAGTGCATACTGAGATTAAGGTGCTGGTGAACAAACAAGTGTGCAAATGTTAGATGTTTCCTTAATATCCTGCCTTGGGTTAATTCACAAGCTGGAATTTTATGTTTTCAATACATAATGTTGGCACACGGGATAAATGGAAAATAATCTCTTTTATATTATGCCTTTGTGAAGAATAATGCTGTGCTATTTACTCTATACTCTCTCATAAGCCTTTACTCCCATACTTTCCATATACTTTAAGTATAAGACACAATATTTAGCATCATAAAAGGGTCAGGAACTGGAGTGGATTTTAAGAAAACATTTGAGTTTACTCATAGTAATATGTAGATGAAGAAAATGAAATCAGAACCATATAATGATATGTCCAAAGTTCAGTGCCTAAAGAGGAATGAATATTCAGACTAATTGAACTAAAAAGTTTATTCTACTACCAACTGATTTCTGTAGCAGCATTTTGCAAAACATAAACGATGTGAGCTCAGTGAATAAAATGATTGAAATGTGCCTTTTAACACAGGCTAAATTGCACGATTGGAGAGTTGCAAAGAACATTTTGTTTATTCAACTGAGAATTTAATGGCAGAAAACCTTTGTAGCCATGTATTAGCAGCAGTATGAAATGTTTTGGGAAATTTTGAGCCTTGTTATATTTGCATATGACCAGGGTGGGTTTGAAAGTCAGCTGATTTTCCCAGTAGGAGAATTATCATGCTGAGTTCAAGTTAGAATGATGCAAAAGACACTCATCCATTTTGACAGGTTTTTGTTGTTATTGGAAATAAAAGGTTGTACACACAAGTACATTTTATTGACATAAGTATAGATCTTTTTCATGTGAGAAGGGGATCAAGAGATGGAGAAAGAAGGAAGTGATGGGAAGGGGTTGACTAAAGAATTGAGAAGTGTTATGTACATGTACCAATTCTCCTCAAAGAATATAATCATTATGTACAGTAAACGTATTATTAAAAAAGAAAAACTAAAGAATAAAAAATTAGTATACACAGTTTTTTAAATAAGCTGCCTAGAACTTACTGATCACTTCAGGGTGGGTACTTGAAAAATTTGGTTTCTCCTACATAAATGGAAATGCAAATCTATATCCTAAATCAGTATTGGAGAATGTCCAATTAGAGAATTGCTCTTTACATGGTAGCTGTTAGGAACTGGATAATGAAGTTGCTATGTTTTCATTTTGTAGGAAAACTGAGTGAAACACAGGAAAATGATTTAGCTCCATTAAGGTTTTATAATAAGTAATTCTGTTGCTGTGAAGTGGTACACATCTGTGACTGCACAGTTAGTAAGAAAATTGTAAATGAATATTAATTTTAATTTCTACTGTAAAAACAAACCCATAATTTAAATATAATAATTAATGAATAATCAAGCCGGTGAATAATTTAACATTAATCAAATATTACTTGTTGAAAGTGTCCTAATAATTTAAAAATCTAAAAACAAATAAGGAAAATAATGCAAAGGTGAGAAGGCCAGCCACATAAATGTCTACTCAATATTTTGCCAGCTTTACTCAGCTAAAACTACAGCTATTTCCTTTCTGAGTATTCTTCCAGAAAAATTGAAAACATCATACCACAGTGATATATGTGCACCCAAGTTTATATGTATAGCACAATTTGTAATAGCTAAATCTTGGAAACAAACAAAATTCCCAGTGACCCAGCAGTGGATAAAAAAGATGCAGTGTTGATAAAAAATGATAGAAAAAAAACAGCCTTAGAAATGATATAAGATTTCACTAAAATAAAGTAATAGGAATACAACAATGATTGCTGTATTACATGATACTATCTTCAAATTAGTTGTTCAAGTTACCAGGTACAAATATGTAAGAGTTGCTTAAACAAAGGCACAAAACAATAACAAAAAAAAGTTACAAGAAATTCAAAAGAGGAAAAAAAATCAAAGTTAAAAGAAAAAAAAATAGGCATCAACTGCTTCTTTCCAAAGACCAGCAGAAATCTACAATTATCCAAACTATTCTGCAAATATGCCTAAGTATATCTTTTCCCCTTCTTTCATTTGTCCTTTTCTTATCCATTTTTCCTTCCCATTGAACAACTTTCCCTTTCATAGTCTCTGTTGTGCATCTTAGCTTTTCATTACTCTTCAGGTATCTCACACTAGTGAGATATTACAAAATTTGTACATGTGGATTTCATTCATTTCACTTACCAATATAGTCTCTAGCTGCATTCATTTACCTATAAAAGCCTTTAGTATGTATATATATATATATATTTTTTTTTTGGGGGGGGGAGTGGAACCAGGGATTGAACTCAAGCCCTTGTGCTTGCCAGGGAAGCGCTCATTCTACTGAGCCATCTCTCCAGCCCCTTGAATTTATATTTTTTATAGCAGAATAATACTCCATTGTGTAAAAATATCACATCTTTTTCATTCATTCCTTGGTTGATGGGAATTTGGGTTATTACTGGAGTATTATTCAACTATAAAAATAAACTCGGGGTGGGGATATAGCTCAACAGTCTAAGCACCTGCCTGGAAAGTACAAGGACCTGGATTCAGCCCCTGGTACTGCATGTCATGCCAGCCTGAGAATCCCGTGTGCACTGTGCCAGCAACCTACACAGGGCATGGTGTTGAGCGCCTGTAATCCCAGCCCTGTGAAGGCTGACACAGGAGGATCACTATGAGTCTGAGCTGCAGAGCAAGACCTGTATCAAGTAAATAAAAGATAAAAAATATTTCAAAAAAGATAAACTTGAGGCTTTTATAGGTAAAGGGATACAATTAGAAACCATACTCGTAAATGAAATAAATCATATTCACATGTGTAAAACACCAGATTGTCTCCCTAGAAACTGAAAGAATAAATAAGATCTAAAAGTACACAGGCCGGCAAGATTGCTCTGTAGACTAAGCACCTGCTCAGGCAAGCACAGGGAGCAGGGCTCAGTCTCTGGCACCACATGCTGTGCTGGCCCTGCCCCCACCCCCATTGTGCTGAGCTGGCCACTGAGACTGAGCATGGTGGTGCATGCCTGTAATCACAGTTCTGGGGAGGCTGAAAGCAGGAAGATCACCAGGAGTCAAACCTGTGTAGCGAGACCCTGTACCAAATATATAATAAAAAGAATAGATATTGTGAAAGAGAAAAAACAGCTCCTCAAAAGGAAAACATAACTGCAGTGGGGAAAAGGAGGAAATAGGAAGGATATACATATGATATATATATATATATATATATATATATATATATATATATATATGTGTGTGTGTGTGTGATAGCTAAGGTAATTGTACTACTAATTTCTATTAGTTCATTGAAAGG
>NDGM010995122.1:0-13934 GCA_002564305.1 Octomys mimax | reverse complement strand
GGGAGGCTGAGACAGGAGGATCACTACAAGTCTGAGCTGCATAGTGAGACCCTGTACCAAATACACTTTTAGAAAAGTTCATTTAGCTCACAGCTGTGCAGGCTGAAGAGCACAGCACCAGCATGTGCATGCAAGAGGGATTTAGGGAAGCTCCAGGTGCACTTGGGTCAAGCTTTCTGTCTGGACTTCTGGGAGAACAACACACCCCCACAGGAGAAGTAAGCATTCCCTAAAGAGCTGCGGTCTCCCCCAATACCTCAATGCCACCACACTGGGGAATTAAGCCTCTCTGAGTTGTACGTATTTGTACCTAGATATAATCAACCAAAAGAACGAGAGCCTTGACTCCATAGAGCGCAGCACGACACAGGGCCATGGGTGCACCAGGCTACACTCCACCACAGGACTCAGAAGCCAGCTCCTGCCCTCAGAGACGATTCATCTGGGGAGAGGCATCAATGTGTCCAGCCCCTAAGGAGTAACTGCTAAACAGCACAATGTGAACTGGAGGATCAGGAAGTCCAGGAGAGGTCTCTCGGTTGGTGGAGGTGACACACAGGAGGTGACCCTGAGTTAGTGGTGACCTCCAGTGATGGGGTGCCATCCACTGAGGCCTGGGGAAGAAGACGGGGCTGTCCAGGCTGGGGAGGCAAGGCAGGGACGTGGGCCATGAGAAGGAAATGAGGGGTGTTAAGGGCCTATGCCACCAAAAGCAGAGAGGGGGGTCAAGAAAATCGGGAAAACTTGCTGAACTGGAAAGGGTGGTCACACTGCAAAAGGTCCCAGAACCTTGCCAAGGGAGGTATGGTGTGGTGGTGTCAACTTGAGACGTCCAAAACTTGGCTGGGTCAGCTTGGGGATTCCACGCCCTAGGGTGTGGGGGCCCTGCCCTAGGGTGGGTGGGCCCACCCTAGAGTGTCTCAGCACAAGAAGGGTATATAAAGGGGTTGAGGAAGGCTTCTGCACATTCCACTTCATTGGAGGAGTTCTGGGACTTGCAGCACCACTTCCCTGGAGGAGCTTGATCGTTGCAGCCACACCACTTCGGAGGAGCTTGGATCTTCAAAGCAGCCAGAGCCACCTCTTTAGAGGAGCTCCAGTCTTCAGAGTTGGGGTAGAAGGAAGAGACTTGATAGACGCTGCAGCTGCTTCTCCTCCTCTGCTCTTGGTTGTTTTCTGCCACCGTGAACCACTGCCATCTGCCTTGGAGCCAGCGGTGTATGGACTGAAACCTCCACTAACTGTGAGCTAAACAAAGCTTTCCTTCCTTCATTTTGAGTGCTGGGTATTTTGTCCCAGCCACAGGTGGAAAGTGACTGAGACAAATGGGGACAGCTTTCTCACATCCTATCCTGGCAGAGGCGGCACACAGTGAGCCAGTCAGAACAGCGAAGAAGAGGACTCATGTGCTCCCCCAGACCTAACCCCCTCATGCAGTACCCAGTCCACACCTGTGACAACAGCCTTGCCCTCTCATGAGGCCCAGTGGTGGGAAAATGTCCACATGCACTTAAAAGAACAGACAGAAAGCAAGAGCAAAGTGCGTCAACAACCTCAGCAACCCCTAAAATCCCAAGAAAAAAGACTGTCTGGCAAAGATTGTGGTAAATGTAGACCTTCCTTGGATCTGTACAGGACAACTCACCTACTACAAAAATAAAACAGATCTTTCTTCTTTCTTTTTTTTTCTTTCTTTCTTTTTCTTTTTCTTTTCTTTAACCAGAAATTGAACTCATGACCTTACGCTTGCCAGGCAGGGGCTGCGCTGCTGAGCTGTATCCCTGGCCCTGGGTTTTTCTTCTTGGTATGTTCATTCATTTATCCTGAACACGCAAACAAGCCACGGTAGAAGCGTTTTTCAATGATATGTATTTGTTGAATAACCACAGAAATGAAAGGCCATGGGAGGCGGGCATAATGGAATCCCTATTTTGCAACCCAGACCACACAAGTCCTTCTCTGAGAAAACTGCACAGCGTTTCGCATTTCCACTGCAGAGAGGTGTGAGGTGCAAAGCCTCCTGGGTAAGCGCCCAGGGCTGTATGGGCAGGGACCTCACAGAGGAGGGGGACTGATGTGCACTCTGTGGGCCCTGTGACGGCTCCCTCCCGTATTTAGAGTCATGGACTCTGCTGGCCCCCGGCTGCAGATAACACACTGTGTGAGGAGAGCCTGGTGATCTCATACTTAGTAAAATTCCCTAAAGCATGCATAGTCATTGTTTCACTCGAGGCCAGCCCAGGATCTGCAGCCAACGTCGCTCCTCCCAGCCCTGATCCTCAGATGGGTCCCCTGGGACGCTGCCATCCTGGAAAACACAGTGTTCCGGCCTGGAGCACTCAGCAGTGTGTGATGGGGCAGGGTCTCCCCAAAGGGGAGGGTGTCGGCTGCAAGGGGCCCTTTATTCCTCACCCCGAAGGGGCTCGCCCTCTTGATCTTGCAGGGCGTTTTTCTACAAGTTCTGTTTAATAAGCTGCATCTGTCTTTAGTCAGACCTTGGCCTCCTTGGGCTGAGCTAACTAACCTTGTGATTTCGCACTCCCTGGAGGTTCAGTGGGTGGTGTTCCTGCCAGAAGGGGACGAAGTCCATCCAAAGGATCCTCTTTTCTCATCAGAAACCCTGTCTGTTGTGTAGCGACCTGGAGCACAAAGACACAGGACCAGACACTTTGGAGCTTCGGGGGATCTAGGACTCTCCTGGCTGGGAATCCATGCAGACAGACAGAGACAGGGCAGGTGGGATCCACAGATGGCAAAATGGGAAGGGTGAGACCCGCAGGACAGACTCAATTCCCCACGCGGAGGCACAGTGAAGGGTTTTAGAGATCAGGTCGGGCCAGAGCACATCTGTGCACGGATTGGCCCTGAGCCAGCCCAGCCTCTGCATGGACAGATGGGCAACGTGAGGCCAGAGGACAGGAGAACACTTTGCCATAGAAAGAAGCCTGCCCTGGAGACCACGAATCCTACACTGCTAGATCTGCCTTTCCCCGCACTGAATGCCCTTGAGTGCAGGTGGACCCCTCAGAATTTCATTTCCTTGTGTATAAAGCAGAGAATTCCCTTAAGATCTGGTCCATCATAAAATTCCAGGGCTTCCCGAGCTCATGGAACCAGGTAAGAGCACATTCCTCCATGGAGCAGAACACACTTCTGCAAGACCGGGCAGAGCAGAAAAAAGCAAAACCACCGCAAAGCCCACCTCTGCGGGTCATGGTTCTGTCTGCTCCCAGACAAGCTGTGAAGTGGAAGGCGTGGGAGGCCTAGATGCTCTGGGCTTTCTCTCTCCAGCCCCTGCTCTGTGAGCCCCATGTGTCCTGGGGCAAGATTTGGGAAGAAGAGCTGTCAGACGCTTTGCATGTCCAGCTCCTTCCCATTCAATGTGCATCCATGAGCCCCAGAAGAACGGATCCAGTCAGAAAGCAAGCTGGATTCCTGTTTTGTTTCATGTTGTTTGTGGCTTGGTTTAGGTTTGGGGGTGGGTGGGTAGTTTTTTCCTAAAGACTTTCCTCTGTTGGAAGATGGAAAAGAGAGGGCTCTTCATGAGCTTTCCTCTTTGCTGCCTGATAAAGCTGCTGCCTGAGTAGCTGGTGTGTGTGCACACACACTTTCACCCTAAGGTCCCCATGAATCCCCCCAACACACTCAGCACAACTTTCTTCCTAGCTGGGCCTTCCAGGTACACTGGGATATTCTGGTCCTCAAAATGTCAAATTCACCTGCACGCCATGACGTTTTGTATGCTGTGGTCTTGACCTCCAAATGTCTTCCATCCCTCCCCTAGCACACTTTCACAGCCCTCAGCCCACGTGTCACAAAGCTATGGCCACCCTAACTAAAGCCTCCTACACAACTACCAGCCATGGTCATGTTTTTACCTCACTGTGGTGCTCCTCACTAAATAGAAATCACCTTCCTCATTTACCTGCTTTATACCCTCTGTATTACCCCGGACTATGCCTTTGCAGAAGACGGGGTCTTGGCCATCGTATTGTCGGTGCAAAGAAGAGCTCTAAGTTGATAGAGAGGCAGGATAATTATTCGATGGATATAATGATTTCTCAAGTTTCTACAGCTCATTAGTGAGGGAGCTACACTTTGTACGGAAAGCACCCAACTCATTTCTTTCACCTAAACTTTAGAGCCTCAGAGCAATGCCTTCAGCCGAGAACTGCAACAAGAGAGTTCAGTACAAGGTCTGGATTTCAGGACCATGCAGCTTGGGAAAAAGCACAGCTGACCCAGTTGAAGCTGGCCCCTCACTGAGCTTGGCCAACCAGTCCACCCTCATTTTAGATGACACTGTTGGCATCAGCAGGCAGACAGCTTTGACTATGTTTATAGCACCAGAAAAGTTTATTCAAGCACAATCTATAGAGAATTCCAACTTGTCAATCAGATAAAACAATGTTAAAAGCAGAGGAGAGGCCAGAGCTCGCCCTCTGGGTCCACCCTCACTCCAACTGAGGCCACGTCTGATGCACCCTGACGCACCTCTGGAGAGAAGTTTGAAAACTCCCGAGTATTCCAATTCCCCACCCAGGGCAAGAAACCCTAGAAGTGTGGTGCATGCCTGTACTCAACACTTGGGAGGCTGAGGCAGGAGGATCGCTGTGAGTTTGAAGCCATCCTGGGCTACATAGTGAGACCCTATCTCAAAGAGACAGAAAACAAAAACAAAAAACAAAACAAACAAGAACAGAAACCTTAGAGGCAGGGTTCTCAGTCCATCAGGGCAGCCTGCGCTCTTGTTCAACCGCTCTCTGGGTCAGAGGATCCATTCCCCAAAGCAAATCCACTCCTTTGCTATTCTGTGCCAGCAGGAAATGACAGAGCCTGGTGAGATTTGGCTGTGTTTTGGAGAAAGATCTGGGCTGTAAGACCCACTCTGAGCTGCCCGTCTCCTCTGGCCCTCACATGCCTCCTCTGTAAAGCAAAGATGCAGACAGCACGTACACCACAGGTGTAGAAGAAAGATGAGAGGTAGCCACATAAGCAAGTGGGCAGGACAATTGAGCCATTGTCCTCAGGTCCAGCTCAGCCCCTCACTCTGGTACCACCAGCCCCACCTGGGCCACTGGTCACTCAGTGAACCGGAAGTTTATCAGCAGAAGCAATGGGTACATCGGCAAGATGCAATAAATGGTGGTAAATCCTGCCAGAGAGAACTCTGTTAAGATTGTCTTGAATTTCCACCAGGACACTAACTCACTCTGCAAAGGCAGGGTGCCCAGCTACCCTCCATTCTGCCTTGATGCTTGCTGTTGTCTCGTGGCCGGGTGAGTTGGAATCATTTACATTCTCAAAGATCTCACAATTCACAGCAGCATCGGTGCTGCCTGAAACATGTTAGAAACGTGCACTTTGGGGTGGCTCTCTGCACCTGCAACGGCAGAGCCTGCATCTTCCTGGAAGCTTCAGTATCGTTGTATGGACATCAAAACTGGAGAGCTGCTGCCCGCTTCAGTCTCCTTCTGTCTGAACCACGGAGGTTCGTGGCAGAACTGAATGGGATGCTGTGCATGAAAGCGCCTCAGCACATATCAGCCGTGACTTCCCCAGGCCTTCCAAGCTCTTCTCCACCCTGAACTCACAGGGCACCGACAGACTCACGGAAGAACGGGCCCTGCATGGCATCCTATCTGGACTCTGCATCAATTCTTGAATGACTGGACCTTGAAACTATCTTTGTTTTATAAACTACAGATGTTCTCTGTGAGCCTCAGGAAATTCCATTAAAATGATTTCTGCCTCAGAGGATCCTCGCGTCCTTGAGCCTGCCCAGCCCCTGTGTGGTCAACGTTCAGGACTTGGTGTGACCCATGGTGGGCAAGCACTCCCACTTGATTTTATGGAATGCTCACAGCCAGCAACATGATTTAATGGACTTAAACACATCATTATTGCCATTATTTCATAGCTCACATGCCTAAAATAATATATGACATATTTTTAAATGCATCTAAGGACTTATTTTTAAGTTTTATTATCTAGAAATTAATAAAATCAACTTGTTAAGGCTTGCCACCCAGGATATCAAAGTCTTGGTTTTAGATGAAAGTTGAGGGTCAAAACAGCTTTTGGGGAACGTACTCTGGGGCATTATGAGAAGGCAAGAGCCAGACACCACAGGATCGGGGGAGGAACCTTGAGCCAGGACCCTCGTAGGTGGCCCAATACAAAAATAAATGATCCAATAGCTCAAATCCCACTTCACAGAGGTGACCAATGAAAGCATAGTTGTATTAAACGCTCCTTTGACTCTCCAGAGGGTCGGCAAGGAGCCACATGTTATTCCAGAAATCTATGTAACGAGGGTGGGGGTCATGGATCGCCTAGGAAGGCAACATTACTGAGTCATGCGAAGTTATCCTCCAGGTGCCCAGACTAGCACCACCAGCCCATGCAGCCTTCTCCTTGTCACAAAGGCCTGCAAAGGACAGGCCATAATGTGAACCATAGGGAGAGGCTCCACGCGACGGGCACCAGCATAGGGACCCGAGCTGTTGGGACGGCGCTCCCCGCTGCACCTGCTGACTCCCTAGCATGGCTCCTTCCAAGGTAGTCTCCTACTCAGCCTTGTCCACAAAACACAGGGTGAGAGAGGCCAGAATTCAGAAAAGTGAGTGTTGGGTCTACAGGATGGGCTTGGCGCACAGGAACGGTCTCCTTCTGCTGCTAACTTAGACTCTCATCAAAATAGAGCAAGCAGCAAGCCCAGGGGTAACAGAAACTATTGTTTTTCAGAAACATTTACATAAAGGTGAGGTGACTGTGTCCCCCAAGCCTGCCTAACAGTTCCCTCTGGCACGTCCTCCTCTCTCAAATCTGCCGTGACTGTAGGTAACAGGCAGGTACAGAAAGTGGAGAGGTAAGGTCCCGAGGTGGAATTTTAAATACTTAATTAGAACTCTTGAGGTTTGAAGGGAGTATGGACTATTTGTAATCTGGACTTTCAAAGAGTAAGGATGAGGTTCCCTCCCAGTAGATTTAAAGACAGGTTTTTCAGTGAGCTGAGGACAGCTTCTGCCTCACATCTTCAAGTCTGTCTTCCATTTTACTTTTACACAGGATGGAAATGTTTTCAAAAAGGAAAGAAGTGGCAATCCGTCTGTCCTCCTGAGTCCTAAGTCTTTTTATACTGGCTGGCTTTATCCACACAGTAAGCCATCAAAGCATTGCGAGTGGGTTAATTTTTATTAGATGATGCACTCAACCTCTTAGGACCTGGCTATCATTTCAAGGGAAGCGTTTTACATTCATTTTGACAAATGCAATTTTCTCTACCAAACACTATCATCACAACTTAACAGTCCTTCTAAGCACTAAAGCAAATCCTCCAATATTTTTGCAAACAGTTTTATGTAGAAATTTTATAATTACAAGACAAGGATTTAAATTAAATTTCAAGATGATTAGTATACAAATGTTTTCCATGTTTTCTCTATCTAAACAAAGACTATGATTCATCTCATACTATGATTTTCTGAAGGGTGGTGTTTTCCAACCTCTGAAGTTTATGACTTACAGAATAATTTCTGGGGTTGTTTTCATGTTAACCAAAGCAAACTTAGAGCTATTTAAAACTTTTTAAAAATGTATATAAGTGGTTTCTATGTGCAGAATTCTACTTAGACACCCTAATATATCTAAACATCATTCCCATTTTAGAAATAAAATACTAAGATTTATGAAATCACTCTCTGGGCATGCCTACAGGTCTTGGAGGCCTGGCCCTGGGTACTGTGGCAGGCCCTGCACCCCTGCCCTGCTTCCTCGCCGCCATCAACCAAGCAGCTTCGCTGCACCATGTCTCTACCTTGGCATCAGCCCACCCTGGGCTGCAGCTCCCAAAAACTCATGTTAAATGAAATCTTTGCTGCTTGAAGTTGTGGGTGTCGGGTACTGTATCTCGTTGACGGGAACGCCAATACAGGGCGGCTCCTTAAGAATACTTTGGAGCAAGAAGTGGATGCCATGGTTTCATTTCTGGATGTTTTCTCTACAGGTCCGGCCTCTCTGGTCTTTTGTAAAGCTTCAGGAATGCTATTTCTGGTCTTCTTTTTACCAATTTCTTGACTTATTGCCAGCTTCCAGCTTCGTTATCACAAATGCGCCACCCCAGCTTGTTACTCCGAGCATTTGATCTGCCTTAAGTCTCCTTCTGTCAGCCCAAAGCCTGGTCATTTCACAAGGTTCACAGTCTTCTCTTCAAGCTTGGTCCACAGGATTAGTGATTGTCTTATCTCATAAACAAGTACAACACAAACAAGGTTACTAGGGTAATTTTCTGTGTGTGTTCAGACTTTCTGGGCTTTAGCGTGTCATCACGGTTTCCCTGAAGAATGTCTACTGAAAATTAATGGCAGCAGTAGGCAACACAACACAGATGAAGAAGAAATGATCACGGAAGATGAGCCACAGCACAGCGATAACAAGAGCTTCACAAGCCATGCTGTGACTTAAAAGCCTGAGGGGGGCCCTACTAACTTCTCTGGTCAAAGAACAACCTATTAGGTGGGTAACAAGGCTGCCTTCAACATCTTGTTCCTGGAGGATTTGGAAGATTAGGAGCTGGAGGGGGAACTCATGCAGGTGACAGCATGTGGGAGACAAAAGTCTCTTTCAAGAAGCTAGCGCTCTCTGATCTTGGTGCTGGTGAGGTTTACTGAGAGGTACACAGGGTAGCCCCGATGCTCCCAAAGCTCCCGATTCATTGTCTGGGCTGCAGGAAACAAGGACAGGGTGAAACTTGGGGCCTGTGAGAGCCTTGCGAGGGAGGCTGAGGGAGGGGATGGGATAGCAGAGCCCTCTAAGGCTGGGCAGGGCAAGCTGGAGTCCGGCAGAACCTCTCACAGTCTCTGGAGTCTGACTCAGAGATCAAAAGGCGAGGTGTCCTACAAGCTAACAAGCACGGAGATGAGACTCACAGCGGATACTGTGGAAGTTTAGGAAATTCCCAGCAGACACAGAAGGGAAAATAAATTGCCGAGTTCCACCTACAAAGATTTCCCATTGCATGTGTCATGATGCAAAATAACAAGGGATCTTTCACAGTTTGAACCAATAAACTCTGCTGTATCAACAAACAAGACAAGGAACATTGTGAAGCTTTCTGAAGTGTAAGTTGTAATGAAGCAAATACATGGCACTATATTTTTAAATGAATAAAGAAACTGCCTACCGACTGCTAAATTCAGCATGTCAGGACTTCTAAGGAAGCAAGTGCCCTGCTGATTCCTGGCCAAATATTTAATAACATATCCTTCATAAAAACACGGCACGTATATAGCATATTAAAAATCCTTTACCTTGCCTTAACATAGTTTCTCAAAAATATTTCAGCAAGATACGTTTCCTGCCAACTATAAGCAGCCGTGGAACATCAACTTGGAAACTGGAAGTCTGGTTACATGAAAGTATCTACCTACATGAAAATAAGGGAAATGTTTAATGTCCTCTTGGGGACGTGGAGGTCTAGAAACTTACAAGAGTTTACAATGAAAAACACCTGCTAGGCCTCTGAAGACAAATGAACTGGTTGTTATTCACGTCGTGTAGAAAATAAGGCAAACATATTTTTTGCCCAGCAGACATTCTTGGAATCCTCAGGTAAATGTGTATGACAAAAACTGATCTTGTGTCACCAGGCAACCATCTTTCACTCCCAGAAAGCACTTTGGTCATGATTAGGTCAAATGCCAACTCTATAGAGAGCCATCAAAATGGACCTGAATCAGTGGCTCACTGAGAGACAGGCATGCAAATGAATCATATATGTATTTTATGTCAAGTTAATATGTGTTGATTTTAGAGTAAAAATTGAAACAGAAAGTTAATAGAGGATGTCCAGGTGGGAAAGACACACAAAGGATATCCTGGGTGGGAAAAATCATGAGGCTCTTGTAGAAGGTCACACACTGCCCTTTTGAATACTTTCTATAACTCTTAACATGGACCGTTATACCATGTTGACTCTGGTCATTCAGTGAACACTTAACCCAACAGCCAAGTCCCGAAGCATTGCAGTATATGCCTCTCAGCAGGACTAACATTTGGTGAACGCACCTGGAAGTTAGACTGTTCCAGTGGGGATGGGGGAACATGGAGCCAGAACTGACTTGTGATTCTTACGAGCTGAGGGTGCCATAGAATTTCAAGGTATAGAGTTTGAAGATATAAACGAGGTGATTATTTCGCCCTAGGGTTCATTATCCTTGCTGCCTACATTAGCTTATCAGAGAATTCAGAGTAAAGCATCTTTCCTAAAGGATCTACAGGGCAGAGACACGAAGCAGCAGTCTGCATGGGCTCTTTTTATCAGGGAAAAGCTTTCCCATAGATGTGTGGGCTCCGTTAAGGTCACTTGGGCAAAGGGGCAGCATCATGTTTAAATCTAGATGTGCATTTTGTACAAGGAAGCTAAGTTTGGAAGGCTCCTTCTTAGAATAAGAGGATTCAGAAGAACCACTCCTCCTGTCTTAGTTTGGGCAGAAAGTAGGCATAATTTTAACACTCTGAAAAACAAAAATCAGATGTTCAAGTGAAGCAGATTCCATGGTGGATACATCATATTTCAGTGGATGTGACACACATTTCACATTTCCTGGAGTGTCCAGAAAATAGTTGACTGCTGAAAACACGCACTTGGCTCTTGGCCACGGGCACTGAAGTAAGAGTCAGAAACAAACCGAGCCATTAACTAGAAACAGTGGCTGGAGGACTTTCACGGCAGCCCATGTAAAGGTGAATGATCCATCCTCGGGCTTGTTTTCTTCTATTTGGTAAATCCTATTAACAAGCAGCATTCTGTCATTTCTTCCGTCTTTAAAAACCAAATAAAATGCATTATCTGATCATCACATATTGAACACGTATATTAAAATGTCATACCATAGCCCATAAATATGTTTGGCTGCTATATCACCTCAAATATACTGTATTTAAAAATAAATTTTAAAAACTGAGAAATAAAAAACTTGTTTCAGTATCTTCCTCCAGTCTGTTTCCCTGAAAACTCCTAGAGTTACCTCTACCTGTCGTCCCCAGCCCTTCTCCTCGCTCCTCCAACACCATTTCCAATAACAGGTCTTGGCAGAGTGGTAAAAAATTCCAAGTTGCTAAAGCCAGCAGCCAATCCTCAGTTTTCCAGCCCAGCCTCCTCAGTCTCACAGCAGCACTTGGCCCAGCTGATGTGTATGGATTCAAGGATAATCCAACCCAAGTTGCCCTAGGGGCACATGCCAAGGCACGCAGCTTCACTATCTGCTTCCCCTGTGCCCCAGAAATGGAATGATCTCCCAAAGAGTAATTCAGATGTGTTACTGCTCATTATACACTCCACACTGTCTTAGTCCTCATACAGCTGTGGTCTACCAGGGCCCATAGAAAGCTGTGTCATCCTATCTTCATCTCCTTGTGCCATGCCGGCCTCTGCCACTCCTTTTCACTTCACTGCAATCACCCCAGCCTCCCTGGTGCTCCTCAAAGAAGCCAAGTGTACTCCCACCCAAGGCCTTCACACGTGCTGCAAATGCTGCTTGGAAACTGCTACCCCATGTAGCCACAGGATTCTTCTCTTTTTTTTTTTTTTTTTAAGTCTTTGCTCAAATGCTACCTTGTTGTAAAACTTTCTATCCTACAACAGTTCTATTATACACTCACACACACAATAAGCTGCTGTTATCTCTCAGTATTGTCTTCATTGTATACCTATGAGCCCTTGTATCAGTCAAACTTTCTGTTGCTGGAACCAATACCCAACCCTGGCAACATGAAGAAGGAGAGGAGCAATTAGGTTCATGGTTTCAGAGGATTCAGTCTATGACTTGTAGAGACTAAAGCAGGAAAACTGTGGAAGAAGGACTTAGGGAAGCTAAGCTGCTTGGTTTGTGGTGTCCAGGAAGCAGAGCGAAGAAACACCACCAGGAAGAAAGGGGCGAGGGACTGGGCAGAGACCCCAAGGTCACGCCTCTACAACTGTCCTAGTTGTTTTGCCATTGCTGGGACAAAATATCCCATACCTACAATTTAAAGAATAAGAAGTTTATGATTTACAAAGGATTTAGTCCATAGTCAGCTGCCTCTACAGCATGAAGGACATAGTAGGTAGGAGGGCCTGGAGCAGCCCACAGAGGAGTATGCACCCACATGACCAATCACCCTTCCAGAGCACCACTTCTGAATAGATATTTTGGGGGTCCATTCTAGATTTAAACCATAGCAGTGACCCACCCAGGCACCTCCAGAATTGTGCTTCTCTAACTCCTAGGCAGCTCCCAAGGCAATCAAGTTGGTACAATTCAGGTTAACCAGCAGACCACTTTTCTTACTACCTATTACTATGATGACTATCACATTTAAATGTAATTATTTATCTCCTCCATTGGTAATGAAAGCTCTGCGAAGAGATTTTATCAATATCCCTAGTATCTAGAACTCTGCCTGATTCATAGTAAAGTATTCGAAACACTTTTGGACTAAATAAATGGGCAGCATAACTGTGAATACTGAGACACTCCAACCATCAATGCAAGCTGAAAGTATGACTCTAAAGGCAACCCTTTTCAAGTGATTGTGACCCCAAGGGGAAGTTTTTCTTGGCCATCCATATGAGCGTTCTGCAGTTACAGTATAAGAGTGTGGAATCTTGTGTCATGGACCATCAACCACAGGAAAAATTAAAATAAATCTCTAGCCACAAAGAACCAGAAAGCAATGATTAAGGGCTAGGAAAAGGATTAGACAATTAGTCATCACTTGCCTTGCCAGGGGCCGGGGAGTGAGACAGACCTGGGTTTGATCCTCGTGGTGGACACAAGCTGTGCCATCTGGAGAGTACTCCTACTCTCTCTGCACCGCAGATCTATACAAGGCAGCTAAAGCCTTACAGAGCGACAAGAAGCACACAACACAGTGTCCTTAGCAAGTCCCTGGCACATCATAAACCCTTAACATGTGTTTGCTTTATTGTTTTTAAGTCCATTCTCATACTACTACTCAGTTTGAATTCAGGACATTGCAATAGAAAACTGAGTAGCAGGTCTGAGTAGCAGGCTGGCTGCACACACCTCCCCAAGAGGATTCGCTAAAGGTTAACTGGCTGTTTACTGGCATTACTAGGTAGATAAATCAGCACAGAAAGCTACATGCTCTTAATTCTTCATTAATCCATGATTTACTAAGGAGTTATGGAGAAAAACTGAACCAATATTTATGTGAGATGCATATTCAATGAGTTGTGAGCACACCTGAAGTCTACTGCTTGCTGTTCCTGTACACCGAGGAGCAGGTGACCAGCTTTTCCAGTGAGGCTGCAGCTGTGGCCTCTGCTAGAATTCCTTCTGCGAGTTCCGTGGTGCTCTTTCTTCATATGACTTGGTTGATCAGTGTCAGGATACCTTCTACTTTGTGCCCTTCCTTCCACAGGAATCATCTTTCTTTTTTTATTTTTCTTTAAAGGAAGAAAAATCTGCTGTGTAGGTCCACACTTTTACAAGGGTTCAGTCCATGGCTGGCTAGCTCTGAGGCCGAAGCAGCATGGCAGACGAGCATGACAGAGGAAAGCTGCCCACGCCAGGGAGTATTAGCTCTAGTCTGTAGACTTGTTCACTGTCTTCTTGCAGTCTCTGAGTCTGTTTATTAATCCTAAAAGTGACTGAGTAATACAGAAACCCATAACAATACCCTTCTCCTTTATGTATTCAACAAATGTGCAAAAATGCTACTGTATGACAGACCTCATGCATAGTAGCAGAAAACCAGACAAGCAGAGCATACTGTCTGCCCTTTGGGGAACTGGAGTCTAATGAGAAGCACAGATTGTGTGTGTGTGTGTGTGTGTGTGTGTGTGTGTTGTATATGTGTATGATAATTTTTTTTTTTTTTTTGGTGGAACCAGGGATTGAACTCAGGCCCTTGTGCTTGCCAGGGAA
>NDGM010995094.1:0-20810 GCA_002564305.1 Octomys mimax | reverse complement strand
GATTGAACTCAGGCCCTTGCACTTGCCAGGGAAACACTTATTCCACTGAGCCATCTCCCCTGCCCAACTCCAAATGCCTCCCCACAAAACACATTGAAGAATCATGTGAAATGTTTTTTTTTTCGTTTATCACATTCAGAATATCTCTGTCTCAATATTCAAAAGTTTCCTTTGTAAATCTAGGATATTTACCTTAGAAAATAAGATGACAATAGGAGCCCACAACAGACAGCTTGATGCTCTCAGGGACCTTGCTTTACAAAGCTAAGAACTCACTTCTGGCCATCTGGCTTACACATGGAAGAGAGCAAGCTAACTTAGTTGGCTGAGAACACAAGGACCATCTGGCCATCCAGCGAACCTCCCTCGAATGCCCACGCTCTGCCAGGAACGGAAACCAAGTGTGAGGATGATGGCTTGGCTGGGCTCAGCACAAGAGAAGCTTTTTCCAGTTGCTTACTCTTGGACAACGAAGCAGGGTATCATGGGAGCCTGTAAATGCTCCTTTTGTGAACCAAATCCTTCACGACCATGTCAGATGTTACCCAGTTTCATTTTTTCCCCCTTGCTGAAGAGATTGAACTAATTGAATTCATTTCAATTCAGCGTCCGTATGGAGAGACCATGCATCTCTGTCCAATATTCCTTTTCTGTGAAGCACTCCTGCTGCTGCCCTCCAAAGACGTGCCCACTAGCAGAGACCCTCAGGAGCAGGGTCCTCTTGTCCTGGGACTCCCTGAGCCGGTGGCTGGGCAGTTCCACTGGGCATTTTCACTCGGTTTTCCTGCTATCTGCACAAAATTAAAGCCTTTAAATCAAACTCATTCAAAATCAAATAATCCTTCCTGACATCTACATTTCCATCGATGGTACCACATTCTTCTGTTGGCAATTTTGACGTAAAATCTTACAGTGCCCTCTGAAATTCCATGGCTTTCAATTGAATCATCACATCATGTGGACCCAATATTTCTAATACTCTCTGATCTACTTAAAGGAAAACCCACCCCATTGGTGGCCCAGGCCTGTGGTTTGCTCCTGCTCCTGGGATTGTCTAAGCAGTAGGACAGAGGGCCTGCAAATCCATTTTCTTTTTTCATCGCCTAAATAAACTTGGCTGTCACGCTACTACTAGGAATGCACGTAGGGAGCTCACCAGGAAGGTAAGCTGGTGACATGTGGCACTGCCAATGTAGAGCACTACTGAGCAGGCAAAAGGACCGAGCCCCCAACACACACAACGAGTCTTGAAATAATCCTGCTGGTTGAAAGAAGCCACATATGAAAAGCACACACTGTGCTCCTGTTCCAGAAACAAGAAAATGCAAATAATAGGTGAGTGTTTGCCGAAAGACAGAAAAGGCTAAAAGGATGGGCTACCAGGGGCTACAAGGAAATGCTCATGGCAATGGACATATTTAGTATCTCGATCGGAACGATGATTTCATGAGCACTTAGTGTGGGGAGCGGCTGAAGCTACAATGGGTCACGCATGGCCTGGAGCACGGCTGCCCCAAGAACGCAGAGCGCCCAAGGCGAGCCATGTGCACAGGGTGCTCCAGCACCAAGAAACTGGGGTGCCCCAGAAATGCAAGCGACCTGGCTGCCAGGCAGAAGGTGGCCTGTGACCTCAACCCACTGGGTGTATAGGTCAACACCCAGCAATGTGGTGAGCAGCCACTTTCCCCCCATCTGGAAAGAAGGCTCCCTGGCTCCCCACTTCCTGCATCTCTGAGACAGCAAAATGGTGTTCCAGATAGTGCCTGTAAATTCTATGCCATTCACGCCCTGCGTCCTCACGGCTTCATCTTCTCACCGCCCTTCACACTCACCCAGGAGACTTGAGAGCCTCACAGGCCACAGCACTTATGTCACAGTTTGTCAAATCTTCACTTTACATGAATGCAATTCTTTCAATGCTATATACTTTAGTACTATATATACTCTTTTATGGCTATCTAAACATAGCCACAGAAGAAACAGAAAATGACTTGCATTTTTCATAAAAATCTATTAGGATCATGATGAAAATGAAAAAGAGACCAAATTTCTCAGTCACAGGTTTAAGCACCTGGATTAGCCATTAGGTTCTGGCACTACTGGGAGCAGGAGACATAACCCAGAGAGAGGAAGGGGGTCCCTCCATCTTGTGCTTAGGCACCCTGGAAAGTGGGGGGCACACACTCTGTGGAGACCAACAGTATCTCTCTCACTCCAGGAAGAGGAGGTGGAGAGGGTCCCGGAGCACTGGGGGCTGCTCTTCAGCTCAGAAAGTCAGGGAGACCAGGCAGAGCCAGGGCGCAGCAGCCCTGGTCGTCACATGCATGCTTTCATTTCAGAATCTCACTGATTTTACTTTGAAAACATCAGGGAGAGCGAGACGGTGTTCTGGATGGTGACTGTGAATTCTTTGATCCTGTATGCCATTCACCTCCTGTGTCTTAAGAAAGACTTCGGGATCTGCTTGTGGTGGGAGTGCCTATGGAGAGTCAAGCAACATGTATATAAATTAAAGGCTTGTGAGAGTCTAAAAGCCAAACACCAATTAGGAAACCAGTTTCAAATTAGAATCATCTCCCATAATGACCACTTTGAAGAGAATTGCCTTGCCCCTTGCTGGAGCCCCAGCACCCTTTCATTTTGCAGCGGACCCTCAGGCCCATAGTGTTTATCTCCTCTCTCCAGGCTGCAGTCCGAAATGGGGAGCTCATTGCTGCCTTCTGGACCAGGCCCAGCAGCAGGAGGCTGTTAACCAGCCAGACCCACCTTGAACCAGGGTGGAAACTGCCACAGATGAAGCCAAAGGGGGCAGAGGCTGGGGTCTCTGGGCCCTCAGTGGCCAGGCTTTGCTCTCCTGGAATGGCCTGTGGCTTCTCCTTTGGAGTTGTTTCGATTTGCCTGATCCTCTACTCCAAAGCCTTGATAACCCTGAAATATTCAGACACCAAAGTTCTAAGTAATAGAATAATAAACCCAGCATCAGAAGTGAAGGCTGAGCAATCTGGCATCACTGTTGGCCCTAAATCACATCTCCACGCCGGGCATACTTCTTCCCAGAAGCAGGACTGCCTCCCTGCCCCAGATCTGCCGACCCCAGCCCTTGCTTTACCATCTTTGTGGCTCTCCGTGCTATGTGTCTGTCTGTGTTGCTTGTGTGTTTTAAACTTTCTATCAGTGACATTATATTCCAGATATTCAAGAAGCCTGGTTTCCCTACAGAAGTGTGAGCTTCACCCGTGCTGAGACGTGTGGTGCTAGCTGGGACACTTCTCCGTCCTTATGTCCATCACACGGACATCCTGTCACCTGTCTGCCGTGCTCAGTATGTCCCTGGTAGTGCTGCGTCAGTCATCCTGCCACATCACTGCTGTACAAGGTGCCCTGCGTGCTGAGTCAGCACTCCGGGGGGCACCTGGAAGTGGACTCGCGGGACCATCGCGTAGGCAGAGCATGCGTTGCCCAGAGGTCACCATGCAGCGCCCGCCATGCAGCAGGGATGAAAAGTCGAGCAGCTGCATATGATTATTTTCCATCCTCTTGTGAATTCCTGGTATAGTCATATATATAAATGTTTTCAGAAAGATTGTGAAATGATATTTCAATGTAGCTTGAATTTACATTTTTCTTATTGCCAGTAGATTTGAGCATCTTTTAATGTTTAGTGGCCATTGGATTTTTTCATCTATAATTTTTGCTGACTTCCTCAAAAGTATCTTTATCAATAATTCACTTTATCAGCTCCAATTTTAAATTTATTAAAGCTTTGCTAGAAAACACTTCAACCTCTTGAAATCTCAGATCTTACAATTCTTGAATCTTACAATTCCCCTGTACAAACTTTGGCTCCAAACAGTTTATTCTTTGTGATAAACTTTTCTTCAGTTTTGAAGACTGGAAGCAACATGTAGCTTTTTGCTTCCTGAACTCTGGCTGTGCTTTGAGGATAAGAAATATAATGCGTAGAAAAATTAAGATCTTGGGGCAATTTTTTTTTTTTTTTTTTTTTTTTTTTTTTTTTTTGTGCAGAGACAAGGTCTCACTACATCATTTGTTTGTTTGCTTGTTTATTTATTTATTTATTTATTTGATCAGGCTTATAGTGATCCACCTGAGTACAGCCTCCCAAGAGCTGGGATTGCAGGTGTGTGCCACCACACCCAGTCGCATGCGCCTCTCAGCACTCTGGGGGTGGGGCCTGCCTGGCAGGCCTGGGCATTGAACCCTGGGCCCTTGTGCTTGCTTGCAGGTGCTTTAATCCACTGAGCTATTTGGCCGGGCCCTTAGGGCAATCCTTGAAGGACTACAAGATCAGAACCCATCCAGAGGCCTTTCACAACAAGCAGAGGCAATGGCAGCCGATAGCTGAGGATCACAGAGAAACGTGAGAAGGGACAATGTCAGGCCAGAGAGGCCCTGGTGAGGGCTGCTTCTGGGACAGCTGTCCCCAAAGGCCCTGGCTGAAGCGATGAGCAGTGGTCCTGGTGCCGACCGTCATGAGGCAGGCAGCACTCTTTGCGAGGCCTGCCCAGCCATGTGCTCCGCTCCTTCCGCACTGCAGGGTCTTGCTGCATGGAGAACACACAGTGTGGATGAAGCATTTGTTGACTGACTTGTGCTGACTGTGTGGAAAATGCTTGATATGTGAGCTCATGGGACTTCTCACCACTCCACAGAGGCCCTAAGGCCATGACATGGATGGATGGATGGATGGATGGGGACGCCACGGCCCACAGTGACAGTCCGCCACAGGTCCTGCTGTTGTCCCCACCACCCCAACCAGGACTCTGGAAAACAGAAACCACTTTCAGGGAGCCACCTTCTGGTTACCACAGAAATGGGTAAAGTCTCAGATTTAGGTAATTTGTGAGTAATTTTCGTGAAAAAAAGAAAGCAAAAAGCTAGGTCTAGGACCTCAGTCTTCACACAGTTGCCAGAGGGAGCAGCTCCAGGGCATTCATGCCAAGCTCCCTGAAGTTCCCCAGCTCCCCTGGCCTCCCTCTGCAAGGCCACAAACCATCTGGTGGAACCCAGGGGTCCCCAGACTGGGCGGTCAACTAGTCAACCGCCCTGAAGGAAGTTGCTCATGGGGAAGTTGTGTGTCTTTCACAGAGATGCTATGGCCTGCTTTAAAGAGCAAGATGTCCCCGAAACACTCTGTGCTCTCAGCAGGGTGAGCCACGCCAGCTTGCTTGTTTCCCACAGTGGCCCTGCTCACCCTTGAAGCTCCATGGCCGCCAACCCACAGAAGCTGTTCTCTGCTTTGAAGTTGATTTGGGCTCAGACTCTGGGGTCTGGGCCAGGTTGGCTCCAGGAGGCCTTCAGAGGCTGCTCCTCACCCAGGTCAGGGCTTCTGCACGCAGCCAAGGCCCTGGCTCAGGCCTCAGGGAGTACCAAGCTGCTCCAGGCCAGCTTGGGGAGCAGGTGTGTCCACCGGGGACAGGGTACGAGGGGCGCTGGTGATGGTCTGGTTTTCGTAACCAAGCCTGTGACATAAAGACAACCAGCTCAACCGTGCTCAGCATGCTGTCAGCCTCTGTTATTAGGTCTAGAACTATCTGCTCCCAAACGGCAAGGAGTGCGCAATATTATTGTCCACGTTGTTGCTTCCCATGTGATTATTGCTAACTTGAGGGAATGATGAACTAACCTCCACAAATGGTCCCACAAAGAAGCGTGCCGTGCCAAGGCGACTGCGAGCAGCGTGAGGAGCCACACATGAAAGCAGTTAGGAGCATTACTCGGAGTCCCCATTATGTCTTCGGCCACCGCGCCTTGCGATGCGCTAACATTTCTCTTAAATAGAGTCATGGATCATTAATTTCCTGGCCTTGAAATCTCTTAGTACTAAAAGTGTTACTTAGCAACTTTTAGACATTGAAGTGGATCCAAACAAACAAAGCCAAAGGCCTGCTGGGCCACTCACTCTCGTCGTAAAAAGGCGGCTGGTGTCCCGGGCCGGAGTATTTTTCATGGCTTTCTTAGAATTCTATTGTCTTGACTGGTTATGGGGGAAAGAGGGTAGAACGTGAGTTTCTCGGCTGCCGGGCAGGAGGAACACGATCGCCAGCACTTGGCGTCCATCCCACAGGCTGCCTCTCAGTCTGGAAACAGCCCTCTTCCCTCTCCTCACGCAGGCCAGCCGGGGAGCCAGCGCCATCTCACGTGGGCCGCGCAGCAGCCGGCCTACAGGACTGCCTTTCCCTGTTTGCAGGTTTGGTTCATCGTGTGCCATGCTGTGCTAACGGTAGCCAGCTTTGTCTTCATGACCACGCCCCCCGGGGGTGGGGCACACGACGTGTCCAATGGAGGCCGCCTTTCTGCAGGTCCCCGCTGTTCCCAGTGTGTGCCTGGGGACCCTGCTGCCCACCTCAGTGTGCAGCTTCCCAGGCACGCACTTGTGGGGTGGCTGGGGCTGCGCTGGGCGTCAGGGCTGCATGTGGCTCTCTGGAAAGCGCTGACTGCTGCAGAAGAGGCGGCTCTGTCACCCAGGCCTGCCTGCCCCAGCAGTGTAGCTGAGCCCACCTCCGAGTCTACCTTGCCGCCTGGGACAGAGCTCACCAAGGACCACACTGCAGCCCGGCCCAGCACTCAATCTCCAGAGGCTCAATGACCAACACCGGAATCTGCTCAGTGCAGTAAGCAGATGACTTTAAAATGATACGTTAAACATTCACATTTTTATATTAAACGTTTATCTGCATCAATCCAAAGACACAGGTGTATGTCAATAGGAGGGGCTTTGGAAAGCATGATAGAACCGCACGTCCATCAGCATGGTCTACTTTCAGCCACAAGTGCCTCACACACGCTGTTTCTGAGAAGAGGTTGCAAATAACTATCCTGGCTACTCTGTCCGTCCATGCCAGGTTCAGGCTGCTCACTAATGTGTGCAGGACTGGCACACGCGCACAGGGTTCACTGCAGTCGCCACATCCGGGTAACCAGCCCATCCCCCACCCCCAGGCGCTCAACATCTTTTCCAAGTCCTCCCTCCCAACTACTGCGATGCAGAGTAACCTACCGTGAGGAAGCACCTTGCGGTGCGGCGGAGCCCCGTGCTCTGTACACACGAGCCAGCCGTGTGTCCCCCTCCCGACCTCACTGCGATGTCTCGCGCCCACCTCATGTACAGCCACTGCTGGCTTTCACACACAGAGATGGACGCACATTTCTCTTTCCATGCCTGGCTTTCACTCCCTAACGTAAGGACCATCGCTTCCTTCAGTGTTACTACCAACATGCTTGTTTATGGCCGAGTGTACTCCAGTACCCTGTGCATTGGTAGGTCTGCCACATTTTCTGCCTATTTCTGAGCCGATGGAGTCTTAGGGTGACGCTTGGCTGGTGTAAAGACAGCTGAGCTAAATACGCACGCATAGGCGCCAAGTAGTCTCCATAGCAACTGAGGGTGCCGGCCACATCTTCTGCAGAAATGTAACACTGTAGTTGGAAAATCCCACGAAGAATTGAAACTTCTCTTCCTGGCCTTCACAAATATGTTCTTTTTGAGTTACAGATAATTTTAAGAATATCTTTGTCTTTTATTAAAGATATTAATGTAAACTTTCATGTATTTATATCTGAAGTTTTCCTTAGGAACAATTCTCCCATTCCTTTTGAAATCTTCCAGTGGAAGCGCTGGGAAGGACAACGCGAGCAAGGGCCAAGCTCCCTTCCACGGCCACGGGGAGGCTGGATGGAGAGGGTGGGGATGACTCCCCGAAGGATGGGAGGACGCGAGGCCGGGCCGAGAGCCCGGCGCCAGCTAAGGTCCCGAAGGCCCACAGCCAGCCCCAGCAGTGCCCTTCCGCCCCGCTTCAGAGTCGAGGGTGCCAAGGGTTGGGACAAGGACGAACCGCGCGGGCAACACCTCAGGCGACTCCGCACCGGCCCGCCGAGGCGCCCCCTGCGCACCTGGCTCTCTCCGCTGAAGTGCCCGGCCGGGCAGCGCAGCCAGCCCCGCGCAGACCCAGGGCGGCCTGAGCTGTTTTCCCCGGATGACTCTGGTACAGGTGTGATTCGCGCTGGAGCAGCAGTCGTGTTTGTCCCTGAGCGTAAACCAAAGAAATCATAAATCCTGGAGAGCTTTAGACTCAGTACTTCAAGACAGCCTGAAGACATCCAGTGGCCCCTTACATATTTTAGCTCATTTTGATAACATGTTTTTAACATCAAGGAAAATTTTAGAACAATTCATTTCAGCACTGAAACAGTATTATGGAGCAAAATAAAGAAGAAACTTATGATCCAAGAAAATATATTTAATAATTGTGCCAATTTTGAGATGGTGGTCTTTTGAATTCTCTAAATTTCCTAATTAGGGAGTAGCCAATTTAATGACAAAGAACTGCACACTGCCCCTAATTACAGGGGAGCAGAGGGACCCGGAGCAGCTAAAGAGAGGGTTCGAGCATTCCATGCTGCTCTCTGTCGCTGTCCCGCGAAGCACATCAGAGCTCAGAACTGGAAGATGAAACACACTCTGCCTGCTTTCCAAGCTCAGCGGCCTGTGTTTTTAATGCTCTAATTTAAATCTAAAGACACAAGTCTACTGTCTGCTCCGCAGGCTCTCAGCGGTGTGCACACACAGCTGCGGCCGCATCTGCTCCCCGCCTGCTCCGGCCCAGAGACACCCTGCTCCGTGGCATCAGGCAGAGCCAGGAGCCTGCTCCCAGCCACCCTCGGAAAGCGGTATCAAGGGCTGCGGCCCAGTGGCACTGCCTTTTTCCATGTGATCCAACCGAGATTTGCCCTAGAAGCTCTTAGTCAAGTAATTTCAGAACAAGCTAGAGAACACCAAGAGCATTTGGAAGGATTTTGCTTACAAACCCAAGAGAGGAAACCGTCTCAGGGACTGGCATGAGCTGGCAGCGAGGACGCCTGCAGGCTCTGTGTGGCCTGCCGTGGGGTCGGGTGTGGCCTCAGACGGAAGTCGCGGGTGAGTGCAAGCCCTGCGCCCCTCCCCCTCACTGTCAGCGGCTCTGCAGCAGTTCATCTGGGAGCCCCCCTGCTCCAGCAGGCACCTCACCTCCCTAGACAAAGCTCTGACCCCAGCATTTTGTGAAATATAAAATAGAGCTGAGTGCTCATCGGATGAATTACGAAGTCTAGAGGAGGCAGATCCCCCAGGTCCCTGTTTTGCCTCCTTATTCGATGTCGAGCAATATCACAGAAACACAATTGTCTTAAAAAAAGAATGGGAAACCATTTACGGGGCAACAGTCACTTCCTTTATGGAAATACAACATTGTGATTGGAAAGTCTCACCAATATTCTAATGCTTCTCTCCAGACCTTCAGAGATACTTCCATATCTGGACTCAGCTTGTTAACATTTTAGCAATCACGATAACCTGTAGGAAATATTAGATGGTTAACACAGTCCTTTCAGTGAGCTATTCACCGACTAGCTAACACCTTCCTGTTAACTATTTATGCAGTTGTGAGCAATGAGACAGCACAGGCCCAGACTCTTCTTCAAAAGGGTAGAACAAAAATGATTGGCTCTTGGAAAGGTAAGTCGCTTCATTTTAAAGCACATGTTATGAGTGGCAAGTGTAAAGAGAGGGCCCAGGGTGCGGCAGAAGGACTCCTGGCCTGGGGAAGCGGCCTTTGGGCTGCTGCTCTGCAGTGCAGCTCTGTGGCTGGAGGGCAAGTGACAGCAGACTCACATCCACAGTCGCCAGCTCCTCGGAACCCCCTCCTGGGCTCACAGACGGCTGCCCAGGTGTCCTCGCCTGCCTGTCCTTTGGGAATCCCCAGCCCCGGGGTCTTCTCCTCTTCTCTAAGGCCCGAGGCTAAATCTTTCTGACCCCACTGAGCCTCTGCTCTGCCTTTTTTAAAGCCCTGTGTTCAGTCACATGGGAAGCAGAGCTTCCTCGTGGCTTCTGTGGGCCCGTGGGGGGTCAGCGTCCTGTTCCCAACATGACATGTTGTGGTGACCAGTGGTGGGGAATACTTGCAGGCTGTCTCCTGTAAGAGACAGACTCTGCAGGGTCTGCACCTGGACAGAACTCCGTGGTCACCTGTCTCCGTGGACCCGAGGGACACTTTATGCAAGACTGAAGAAGTCTGACAACAAAATATGGAGTCATCCTCACTAGAACATCGCCGATCTCTCTGCTTGAAGTATTTGTTAAGGACGGGGAGGTGTCTTAGTCACTTTCCAGTCACTGAGACACAGGACCCAACACCAGCAATTTAAAGCAAAGAGACTTTGAGCTTATCATGACATTCCAAGATCCCAGACCAACATGGTGCAGCAGAGGAAGAGCTGCTTGGGTCATGGCGGGCGGGCGGCAGAGCGAGCCTGAGGCGCCAGGCAGAGAGACCCAGCCTGCAGGGTCCTCGTGGGGAGCCACCTCTCCTGAGCAGATCTCACCCCCCAAGAGCAGGTCAGCCATTCACCCCACCGTCTAGTCTTCTTCCTGGGCCTGCCTTCAAGCACACAGGGCCTTTGGGGACTTCCTTGATCTAAAGCACAGCCACTGACGCCATTGCTGAGTTCCTAGTTCTGAACTTAGACGTGCTGAGTCTCCTGCCCCGGTGTCCTCGGTCTTCTCTGTGACTGCTGCTCATGCTGCAGTGAAGTGATGCATTTCTTGATCTCAAGCAAAAGCAAAATAAAAGACCACACTACAGAGGCTGCCACCAAGTCGACTCCGTGTCCCAGAAATCTCATGGCTTCATAAAATAAACGCGAACCTTTCGCTTGGCCCGAGCCCCATTTAGCTTCTCAACCTTCGCAGGCATCTTTCTTCCAGCTTCTCAGAGATCAAGGTTTTTTCACTGAACCTGTGGTCCTGGGGGAGAAAAGCCTTTCAGAATGGACAGCTACTCTCGGGCACGCTGCCGAGCAGCCACACAGGGTTTCTGTATGAAGCGGCCAGTTAAGATCAGTGGTCTGGGCCCTACCGACCGCAAGAGGATGTGGGGCTGGGGCGCTGCCTAGTGCCGGAGCAGGGAGGAGGGCGCCATAAGCGCAAGAACCTTCACCACATTTAGGTTTCCCCTGTAGTGACGTAGGGGAACATAGGCTCAGACAGGCCAGCGTGGTGGGGAAGCGAGCGGGAACTCGCTTCACTCAATAACTGGATGGCAAGCTCTTAAGCTTTCATTGTCCCTGTGGACACGGCATGCCCTGCGGACAGTGCTTCCGCCTCGTCTAGTTCTCCACTGCACGCCATGACTGTGCGCACGCGGGATACCGACCAGCTCTGCCCGGACACATGAGCTCGCTCGTGCGTCGGGGGCTGCCGCTGAAGACCTCAGTAATTACAAGTTTAAAAAATCCTCACTGTTGGAAATTACAAACCCAAAGCCTATAATCCACAGAACGCTGCTTTTGCTGCTTACTTGGTGTATTTTGTTATTAAGCTTAAAAGAAATAAAGGGAAATTCTTTGTAGGGTCCTTGAGATAATTGTTTCAGCGTAAGTGTAGATGAAATTAGTAGATGATATGAAAGCCTGAGATTAAGTATCATTATTACATTTGTGTGAAGAGCAGTTTCCAAACGTTTTAAGCATTAACATAAGTTCTTTCTACATCAAAACCATTTTCAAGAGATTATAAACCACCAGTAAGATTCACTCTCAGAGTACACAGAAAAGAAATAAATTTGAGATGATCAAACCCCGAATTATTACAAATTTTTGCTAATTGTCCTACAGTTCTCCCAAACAGTTTATAATAGTACGGGGGAGGGGACTGTGCAGCCCCCTAGAACCCTTGGCCCCTCTCCTGGACGGCCTGAGCGGCTGCCCGCTCTGGCCTCTGCCCCAGGAGCCTTCACCCTGTGTCCTGTTACCCTTGACCTGACCCCAGCTGGTGTCTGAGGTCCCAGCGTCCCCTGGGGTCCCCCTCCCCTCTCTCTCTGGGTCATCCCAGAAGGGCACATGATGCTAGGAGCCTGTTCAAGTGATCGTGTTTAAAAAGTGTGTTTGGCTGTGCTTAGAAGGAGTCCGCACGCCAATGCCTGAACTGGGGCCCCAAGGACTCGGCCCAGGACATTGTCTGTGCAGTTACAGAAGAGGGTGGGGGCACTGAAAGCCTTTCAGGACCCCTGGGGTTGCGCGTGGGGCTAGGCTACGAGGAGGTGGGTGACGCACGCAGTAAAGCAGTTACGGAAGGATGCTGGGCAGAAAAAATAGCTGCTGGTTCATTTTTCAATATTTCTCTTTAGGCTTTGGCCTAAAATAAGCATAAAAACTTCTGGTCACTCAGGTCAAACCCGAAGTGGAGCAAGATGTTAGGAACAGCCAGGAAGCTGGGATGGCGTGTTGTGCGTGGTGACCAGCGGGGTGTCTTCCCACTGAGTGTTCTGGACTCCACAGGGGTGGATGTGGCTGAGATAGCACTGCCAGCAACTGCTTCAGAGGTGGCAAGGTGATGTGTCAGCCAAGGAGCTGTCTTCCACATTGGAGCCCCACATCTTGTCTGTAGGTCAAACCCAGACTGCCAGGCACCCTTCCCTGGGCAGTGGGCTGAACAACTTATACCTGCGCAAGTGGTCCAAAAGAAACAGAATAACACATCACAACAAGGACAGTGAAATACACACTTCACCTTGCACAGCAACACAGTCACACCCACTTGTCAACCTGCTTAAGGTGGCTGCGTTGTGCCCCACAGCAGAGTCAGAGGAGGCTCTGAGCTCCTCCAAGCCCGGCAGCAGTGGATGCCCTTTCTTCTCACACAAGGAGGAAGGCTTTGACTGATCCCAACTGGGACAGAGGAGAATCCGGTTCAAGCCAAGCGCACCTGAGAGGAGCATGCCACCCAAGGGTGCACACAGCCTGAGGAGCCCAGGGGTGCAGCCACACAACCCGAGGAGCAGGTGGCGAGGCCTCCCTGTGCGGGGGGGCGCGTCCCGCTCGCCTGCTGGGCATGCACAGGGCCCCTTGTGGACAAGTGTCCTGACAGATTCGAGTGGTCATCAGGGTGAACCGTCCTCAGACAGGCGAGCATGCGTCAAGGGGCGTTCAAAACCTGGGGCCCAAGAAACACGGGCAGGCTTCTGGAATGGGCATCACCCCACGGGTTACAGAGGATGCTGGAGGCAAGGGGAATCATTCTGAATTGAAACCCACAAAAACAGCTAGTGCTGGTGTGGCTGCAGCTCACTGGTAGGAGTCTGCCCAGTGGGCGAGGCCCTGGGACGAGCCTTCAGGGCTCCAAATACATGGCTGCTTTATAGCACATAATTCAAATATTTGAATCAAAATGCAATTTTATATCAAAACCATAGTTACAATCACCATGCTTCAGGTTAGAGTCTGGAGTTACAGAGCAGCTTTTCTGTGTCCATAAGGGCACTCTCCCGAGGGCGTCTGACAATACTGTGTGGCGGGCTCTGAGGAGCATGATGGCATGGAGTCAGCGACAGGTGCCGCTTGGCCCTGAACTTCGAAGCAGAGCCACTGCGGCGCCCTGGCCACCTGCTTGGGGCCCAGGTTGGGAGCTGAGTCTCAGAGGCCAGGCATAGGCTGCGATGTTGCCACAGCGGAAGGAGGAGGCCCAGTCCGTCCGGTTGGGGATCCACGCAAATCCGTGCCCAGCACACATCCCCGCCACTCAGGCTTGCCTGCTTCAGCACACACACTGAGCGCTTCCGGAGCACCTCTGGGTGTCTCTGCACTCTCACGACCCAGCCAGCTGCAGACACAGTATGTCCACATTGCGGCCAGTGAGCCCGTGGGCCTGTCGCAGCAATGACCTTCCTGCCCACTCGGGCCCTCTGGTTCCCGCTAGACACGTAGGTGCAAAGCGTGCCGCAGGCAGCAGGAAGATCTGAGACCATAAGAACAGAGCGGTGTGGCTGACACTGGTACAGCAGGACTGCTGTGCAGGGGACGGGGCAGTGAGAGAAATGTAAAGGAGCACCTGGAAAGAGTGCGTGCGGTAGGGCCAGCGTTCTGGGACACGGACCAGTCCAGAAGACCGACAAGGAAACCAGGCTGGGCAGAGAACGGTGGAGATAGCACCTCATGGGCTCCCGGGCTCTGGTCGCTGACGTGCAGCGTGGGGCTCTGCTAGGTGACAGACCCAGGAGCTCTCCACCACGAGGTCAAATGTGACCGTCACAGACACAGAAAAGCTAGTGTGAGCTCAGGATTGCAACCTGAAGCATCTATACTGCAACTACAATTTTGATATGAAATTCCACTTTTGATGTGCAAGTTTGAACGCAAGCAGCCGGGCAGGGGGGAGACATTTTGGAGCAGACTTTGGTAGCCGTGCTGGTTGCTTGCTCACCTGCCCTCTGCTCATGGAGCACTGGTGACCAGGCTCCTGCCCACCAGGTCTGAGCAGGTCACGCACTGGGCAGGGAGGCTGCCGGCTGCCAGAAGGCCCCCCCTCCCCCTTTGCTGCGCATCATTTCTCCCAGTGACCAGATCTGTTCCAGCCCCTCACAGTCCTGCCGTTGCTAATCTCTGGCTTCTTGGTGGCCCAGTTGGCTTCCTTGGCTTGTGTCCCTGTCGCCAGTTCCTGGTGCTAAACTCCCCACGCGGAAGACCTCCGCTGATCACTGAGCGCACAGCAGTGGTGCAGCAGTGAGCTAGTTTTGTGTGTCTCTGGTTATGTTTACGGAACAAGGAGACTCAAGCAGATGTGCGTAAACTTCCATAAGAAAAAAGTTTTAGTGAATAATGTGTAAGCATCGATCAAAAGCCTGAAGCACGCTGCTACTCTCCTGGGCATACTCTGTGCTACAAGGAGAGACCAGTATTTGGGGAGGAAGCAAAATATCCCCCCAGGAAGGGGGCGACACGGAGCTCGCTGTGGACTTGGTGTCTGCCTGGAGCAGCAGCCACGCCCCCACGTGGCCCCCCTCACCCACCGCTGGCCCTCCGTCTCCTCGTGGGGCTGGCGCGGGAGCTCCGGAAGGTTTGCAGCCAGCTCCTGCCCCATGTGGCACTGTCCCCTCAGATCCAGTGCCTCTCCAGTTAGAGGCCTGCAGAGGGCTCTCGCCCAGCGCCGTTTGGGGGCTGACAGAAAACGCACATGCTCAGGACAAATGCGCGCTTTCCAAACCCATAGATGGCTGAGTATACTCAACAGAGAGAGCCGCAGGAGAGAGCAGGGGCTGGGCCTGGCTTGCCTGCCTTACTCCTCCCACAAAGCCCTATAAACAGCTGGAAGGTAGGCTCGCCAGTCCACACACCAGAAAGCAAACCTGGAGAGACGAAATCACCTACTGTGGGCTACTCCAAGGCTGCTAGAATCCAGGCCGCCGGGCTCGCACATCTTCACTGTGACCGGTCATCGACAGCCAAGCTCACTAGCACTAGTATCTGGGAAAGTAGATACACATTTTTTTTGTCTCTTTAAGAACCACTGTTTGGGAGTAGGGTTACTAAAGTGTCACATATTTTCACATAATTTGTATTTATATGAAGTTTCAAAAATCCACAAATAATTTTGAAGGTTTTTAATGCACAAAACAATCATTTCCATAACAGAACAGGCATTGACTCACTAGCAGTGAAGCACTACTTAAAGGAGACCCCTTCCCCACAGAGTAAGCGGGACCACAGTGCAAGCAGACACAACAGGAGGTGACCACTTCAGAGTGGGTGCAGCCTCTCACGTGCACGAGACATTCAGATATGGCTTATAATCTCACAGCACTGTTTCCATAATGATGCACGGGACATTTATACATACTGGTAAGATGCTCTTGACTCAGACATTAAACGAAAATACTGAAGAGGTAGTTTTGCCAATGCAGGGTGAGGGAAAAGGCTTGATGTCGCTTTGGTCGTTTATTGAAAAATCGACAACCATGTCCTTGCGGTTGGTTCTGTCGTCGCTCTGGCTTCCTCTGGGGCAGCTGGGAAGGTCGTGCTTTCAGAAGCCCATTCACAACCCCCACAACAGGTCGCTCTGGACAGCGGAGCTTCCGGGCAACTGCTCTACAAATTGGCTGGCAAGTTCCCATCACATTTTTGTTTTTAAATATGAGATAGACTCTGGCTCGGCGGAGGTGTGTGAAGACCTGACCAGCAGTGGTAGGAATTCATCCCGGGTCTCCTCAGTTCTACGTGTGGTTCCCTGATCCTAACATCTACTCACACCCACTAAGACTGGAGCTGAAAGTGAGCATTGCTTTAAATTTTTTTAAAAAGTCAGGTATACATTGCATGGTGATTCAACCAAATTTCTCATGTTTTTAGTTGTGTTCCATAAAATCTTCACAGCTCAGACTCCAAGGGAAGTTTGGCTTCCAATGTCTGATTCTGCCTGCTGCTTCTGAACACGGGACAGGATGGCCCGGAAGGGATCTAAACAACAGAACCGGGACAGCGTCCTCCGATCTATACGTGAGGAACCGTTATATCCTTCCCATGAGAAAGAAGGCCATCCTGAAGGAAGTGCAAAGAAGCAACAAAGACCTGTGTCAATTTGAAAAACCAGGAACAGTCATTTGCCAGACAATGGTTAGGAACTACTAGGAAGAGAGTGACAGGACACGGGCCTGACTTGTTACATATGAGAAAGCATAAATACACGGGCAGTGAGTGTTCTAGGTGGCTGAGGGCTTGTACAGGTGAACGTGCGCAGACAGGCAGGGCTCTGGGCACATCCCCAGCGGGGCAGCAGTTTCACACACGGCAGTGGAAGGCCAGGAACAGGGAGAGCGCCTCGCGCATGCCACACACGCGGGTCTCCGCCCACGTCCGTCCTTGCGGATGCACAAGCAGAAACAAAGGTCAAGGTGAGCCTCCCTGTGTCCACTGCTCACCTTCTTATTCATTATCAGGCTCAAGTTTGTCTCCAGGGAGGTCACAGCCACACCCCCACAGGCCCCCAGAGCCAGGACCGCGCGCTGAGCCAACCCTGGCCGGTACAGTCAGGAGCTCCAGCCTGCAGGGACCCGGGTTCCATCAACAGGAAGCCCCAGGCCGCGGTGGGCTGCACCTCTCAGGCTGCGCGGGAAGGAGATTGCGGAGCAGCCCAGGGCAGCGCCAGCATGCGGGAGCGGGAGGAGCTTCGCCCACTTGTGCAAAAACGACACAAAACCCCACCCCCGCGCGGTGGGCCTCTACTGGTGCGATCTGTCTGTGCCGAGGGAGGCGCTGTGCTGCTGCTGCGCGCCGTCCAGGAGCCTCCTCTTCTTCTTCTTGTTCTTCTTGCCCTTTGCCTTTGGCGTCCTCTTCCCTGCGACAGGGAGAGAGAAAAACATGGAGAGATGTCAGCAAGGACGGAAAGCACAGAGCCGTGAGGGTTTCAACGAAGCCCATCTGGAAAGCATCACCTGGAAGAAACTAGCCTCCAAGAGAAAATGGTGTGCATTAATTTTGACAGAATAATAATAATTTAGTGAATTGGATAAGCCGCCTAAAACAGAGACTGATCTCCCTGTTTCTGGGCACTGGCAGATTTAAAAACCTCCCCATGGCCAGAGCAGCCTTTCGCATAGCGTGGTGCCCCCAGATCCCATTCATCCTCTCACCATCACAAAGCCACCCTTTCCAGACAGCTTTACATCTTTCTCCAGCTCCCCGTGTCCATGTGTCCAAAGAAAACAAGCGTCTGTCTGCCCCTAACATCGCAGAGCTCTCCGCGCCGCCTGCCCCAGTCCAGGGCAGGCTGCCCACAACACTTCTCCCCTCCCCGCTCTCCAACACCCACCTCAATGGTTTCCGTGCAATGCTTCTGTGTTCATCAGGACCTCATTCATGGTGCGCCTCACAGGTTCTTGCCTAAAGCTCTGGACAAGCTTTTTATTAAATAATAGAGGGCAAGAAGTTGCCTGTTCTCTCTGATAAACCGGCAGCGCGCACCTAACAGGAAATCATACTTAGGCCATCGCCTTTCCTCCCGTGCCTGGGCTCCTGTGAAGTCCGCACACCAGCTGAACAGCTGAGGCTTTCCTCCATCGGAAGCGAGGGTCCGAGTTTCCTGCTCCTTACTGTGCCTTTTCCGTGTTTCCTCACGAGCATGTGCCCGTGAGAGTGGGAGGAGAAGACCTCAGCGGAAGGCATGTGCTTTTGGTGCCTTGCTCGCTTCTCTACATACACAATAACCATGTGATTTGTAGAAAAGGGCTGTAAAGGTCCCGGCACTCCACAGAGTATGTGGCCATCAGCTGCTCAGCAACCAGGAGAGAAGAGAGCCCCGGTAGCCTTCTCCTGCCTCCGCTTCCAGTTTTACCTTGCAACTCCTGGACGTGTTTTCCAGCCCAGGGGCAGTGCTCTGACCCACAGAGGAGTGCTCAGCTCTAACCCAGGACTGGCCCTGTCCAGCCCTGCTCTGAGACCCCATGACCAGCAGCAACACAGAAAATGGCTGATGGGAAGATGACAAGCAGCAGAGCTGAGGGTGTGCACGTGGCAGGAAGCCAGGACCCGAGAAGTTAAGAGAGGCAAAGAGGCGAGCGATCTGAGGCCCAGGGAAGTGGCTCTCATTTCTCTCTCATGGGGAGGGATATGTTTTCGTGGAGGAGGAAAGTCTCACCTGCAAGACCCTAGCATGGTGGGCCAGGGATGACAGTCAGCAGCGGCTGCTGAGCAGAAATTTTGATCACAAGCAAAAAGAGCAACGTATTGCTGTAGGAGGGCACATTACAACAATGGCACCATGGCCAGCACCCAGCCATAGGAAGTCACGAGGTGCTCCCAGGTCACTTCTGGTCTCCTTACATCCTGGCATTCGGGTTCTGATGGCACTGTGCCATCTTCAAGTAGTGTTAGTCCTGCCCGGAGAAGCCCGAGTCCAAGCCCTCACAGTCAGCACCTCTGTAAAGTGGTGACTTTGGATAACATTGTCTCTGAGGATGGGACACCCCTGAGGAGGGCAGAGGCAAAGACTGCAGATAGAGCAGCGTATCATAAAAGAGGCTTTAGTTGTAAAGCTCTGTAAAGAAGTTTTATTGGCTTTTACTTTTTCTAAACAAACAACAAAATAGCAGTTAAAAAATTCCTATTGACCATAATTCAGAAATTTATTTGATTTATACTTCACTTAAAGCCTGGAGTTTCTCTTAAAGGCAAATTGAAATTAAGTGAATAGAAAATAAAGCTAACATTATATGATTCCTAAATATGTTCTGCAAAGTAAAAATGTAATAAATATATTATACAAAGAAAGCATTTCACATTCATAATTTCAATTCTTCACATAAATTATGTAGTCAGAAATTAAATGTGTATTGTGTTCACAAACTGCAAATCCACACAGAAAGACCGGAAACTCTCAATTGGCCAGTTTTGTGTCCTTTACTCAATTCATTGTCTTGATATAGCAACTGGACTTCAGGTTTGCTGGCTGAAATAATATTGTGCAGAGTGGATGTAACTCAATATTTGTATATAACAATTGGTATCTAGGCCAAAAATCAGCAATGGTTCTCAAAACTTACTCAGATAAAATGACTTTTCCGATTGCATGATTATTGCTTTGGCAAGAAGGTACCTCCCAACTAGCAGTGGCCCAGCGCCCTCCCAGTGACCCCAAAGCTTTTCCTCATGACCCCTCCTGTGGCGTCTCTCCGTGGCACATGGTGCGTGGTTTTGCTTTGGGCTTGCCTCATTTCTCATGAACCCCGCAGAACCAGGAGAGTCAGGCCCAAGCCAACCGAGAATGCTTGTGGTTGGCAGCAGTTGTTCTGGGTTTAAGCTCAACTCAAAGTAATAAAAGAATATTAAAGACAAGGGATAGCAAGGGCCTTGCCTTCATTTCTTCAGAACTGAGACCTCCAAATGTAAGTTAATCGCCAGGATTGATGCTCACGCAGACAAGCCTGCAACCCTGCTCTGCTCTGTGCACTTGAAAGCATGTTCCATTACACACTCAAGCGCGCTGGCGCTGGCTTCCTTTACATCAGCAAGGAGGAAACGAAATACGCAGGATGACTTTAGGGCCCGGCTTCCTGCACACCTGCACCGCAGTCACACTGTGAGGGAAGACAGCTAGAGAGGGGTGGGGCCATCGCAGAAAGCAGCTTTGTGCCTTGATTTAACCTTCTTACCTTTTTGTCCATGAGAAAAAACTCAGCATGTTTATTGCCCAAGACCAAGAAAACAGAATCTGAGTTTTGTGAGAAGACACAGAATCTCTGTCACTGAATCTTCTCACTGTCTTGTGAGAAGACATCCAACTCTGGTGGCAAATTCTTCACACCTTTGTCCTGAGCTATCCAAGCCTACAAGAACCCAGGAGGTCACTACAGAGAGAATCTGCAAAATCAGACAGAACGAGGCCTGCAGGGTGATTGGCTTTTTCCATCATGGGGGTTGAATCCAGGACCACTGGGCCTTCACATTGAGCTGTATCTCCAGTCTTTCAAAACAAATTTAAATTTTGAACCAGGGTGCTGCAAGGCTTTCCAGGCTGAGCTCAGACTTGCAACACTCAGGACTCAGCCTCCTACCATGCTGGGATCACCTCTAGGCATCATCATGAGCTGTGTGATCCCTGGCACAGACACTGCTCTGCTTAGGGAAGGCAGCGTGATGACAAAGAATGGCTGCCTTTGGGTGTGAGGAGACCTACAGCCCAACAGACCTGCTCTTAGGACTGTGCGCCTGGCAAGACCTTCTGCTTCCGTGTCATAGAGAGAAACACTCCTGCATTTCTCCCTAGAAAGTTTTGCAACACAGTGTCCCTAGGATGAAAGGACAGTGTATAACATATCACTGGCAAGACAGGACTGTCTTCAACAGATGCCCAAGCCACACTGTAACCAACTTGACTGCCATGACTCACACTCAGTGACACGGTCCAGGACCCGTGATCTTGGGCACAGGGAAGAGACTGTCACTCACCAACACTGCCACTGGCAGTGTGGGGAACTCGCTATGAACCA
>NDGM010995085.1:0-13615 GCA_002564305.1 Octomys mimax | reverse complement strand
GGGTGGTCTGGTGGGTTCTGCTCACTAGGAGAATGTGTGAAGGCACATGTCAAAGCAGCTCATGCAGGTGGTGAGTCCCATGGGCAAGCACAGATGAGACCAAACTTCATGTCCTGCTTAGAGGAAAGAAGAGAGAAAAAGTGGAAACCATGGAGAGAGGGATCAGAGGAGAGCAGGAGACTCTTTGGACCCCGTTTGATCTACATATCTGAAGACCATTAAAAGATATCATGTTGAGGAGTAGAGTGGATCCTAATGTGATTTCAGTGACAGAACCAAATTAAAATTTAAAAGAAAAACGTGTTTGGCATTCTCAGTGCAGGAAGACCTTATTAAGGACTGGGGGGTTGCTCTCTGTGAGCCAGAAGCCTGAAGTGCCTGCCTGCAGCTGTACATGGCCTTGGCAGGCACAGAAGCCCAGGGATACCTGAGTAAGATGAGGTCTCCTCCATGACAGGCTCCACCTTCCTGTGGGGTCCAGGCAAACCCAGATTACAGCTCCAGCTGTAATTTCCAGATTTCACAAAGGTGAAATGTCCCAGATAACTGGCCAGTGGTCCACTCAACTCTGCCTCCTACAACTCCATTCATCTTCCCTTCTTCCTTTTCTCCTTCCCTGTTGTCCCTGCCCTTTCCCTGTAGGCATTCCTATCACCCAGCCTAGAGTGCCACCCTCATCCGAGTGTCAGTCACATCCCCTCTGCTCCACCACCCAGACTCTTCTAGAGCTGAGCCTCTGGCCTCCTCACAGCTTCTCATGCCCTCTGATGGATTCACCCCTTGAGTTCTCTCCTCCACTCTGAACACTGACTCTTGCTACACCCTCTTTTCTCTCTTTTTCAACCTATTTGTTCTTTCTGTAAGAACCCATTAAACCAGGGCCAAGAAGATAGTTTAATGGACTAAGCATCTGCTTATTGAATCCTGCAGGGACCAGGATTCAATCCCTGGCATCACGTGTCACGCCAGCCCTGTCCCCAGGTGCGCTGAGCCAGCCACTAAGACCAGGCGTGGTGATGCACACCTGTAATCCCAGCACTGGGGAGGCTGAAAACAGAAGGATCACTACAAGGCCAAGCTGTGTAGTGAGACACCAAAATAAATTTTAAAAAAATACATTACACCAGGCTTAAGACTTAAGCCAGGTGACAAGACTTAAGCCAGGAGTTGGAAAACGAGGTAAGGCTGGGACAAGGCAGGTGACTGAGGTACTATGGAGCAGGAATCAGGCAGGACTTGCTGTCAGGCTGCTGGAAGCTTGTTGTGGGCACCTGAGAGCTTGTGAATCTTCTTATGTGATGTAGACACTTTGCTCAACTCATTTTATTATTGAGCCTAAAACCAGGTATGAGTACAATGAAACGCTTTCTACCACTATAGAGCTGTTCTTCCAGGAAGACACCCAGAACAGAGAAAACAAACTGGGCTAGTGATGAAAGGAACAGGGCAGCATGCTAGGAGGATGTGCACAAGGACCCGTTCCACTCTGGGAGGGATGCAGAAGACTTCACTGAGAATAGCGTGTGATCTAAGCTCTGAGGGGGCAAAGGATGGTAAGGGGCAAGGCAAGACCGAGGGCAGAAGGAGAACTTGCCGTACTCCTCAATGGCAAGGAGTGAATGTGTATGAAGAGACCACTGGACTGCTGGGAGAGTGGTTACAACTGAGGAGGAGAAATGAGGCTGGATGAGGCTTCACTGCCCCAGATGTAAAACAGCTGAGCTGGGAGCTATCAGGACAGTCCTGATGAGAAAGATTGGTGGCTTGGACCGGCGGGGTAGCAAGAGAGGGGAGGTGAGTGGACAGCATGGAGAGGTTTCTAAGAGGTCAGCTTGACTGTATCAGGGCTGCAAACTGTATCAGGGCTGCAATCTGGAGTGGGGGCATTTGGAAAACTTGTTGATTGACTGATGGTTACTCATTGGTGCTAATGGCTTTAATCAGGAAGGATCTCAATAACAACAAATGATTAGTCTTTATAATAGACATGCCAATGGGTCCATAATGAATGAATTTGGTAATTCTTCTTCCTGCTGAGGCATTCAGTCTTGGATGAGACCCCTTGAGACCTAGACCCAGAATCCAAGCTCCTGCTCTGGCGGCTGTGTCACACTGCCCTTGACACTGAGAACCTTTGAAACACACTCTAGCAGCCAGCATGGTACTCCACAACTGTGCCCCCCACCTGTCCACTCAGACCCTCAAAGACCAAGTACCTTTGAGGAATGTGGTAGAAGCACCTCACTGGGACGTAGGAAGAACATAGAGCAGCCTGCCATAGCACTGTATTTGGTACTCTGCAGAGGACAGCAGGTCTGAGGCCCTTTGCATGCACACTTTACCTGGGTTATCCCTTAGCTGTCTCTCAGCTACTCTCTGAGCTCCAGTTCTTGCCCTTCTCTGGCCACGTAGAGCCCCTTCTTCACAATTCCTTCCCTCTCTCTGGCCCTGGATTACCAGCTTCTCTCCCTTTTCTTATTCCCTTTCACACATTCCCTGAAGCAGAATACATGGTGCAGAAAAATGTTCTCTTGGCCTGTGCTGACTCATTCATCCCCAGAGATGTGGCTCATACCCAGCCCAAAGATTGCAAGGAAAACAGAACCTTTGACCCATCTCATGGATATTTCATTGCATTGTCCTCAACAAGATTAGGGTTTTAATTCTGAATCTATCTCTCTCTCTCTCTCTGCGTGTGTGTTGAACTTGGGCAAATGATTTGACCTTTCTGGCCTTGCCTGTCTGCAAGGGAAGATTAATGTGGGCCTCAGTGTCTGCTGCAGTGATGATCATGGGAGGCCACGCGTGTTGGAGCCTAGATCAGTGCACACCCACAGTAGGTCTGCAGTGACTCAGCAGCCCCTTGTCCCTTCCTCTGTGTAGTTACCAGGAGCCTTGAGAAGGCAGATCAGGATGAGAAGCCACGCAATCCTGCTTCGCATCAGCATTCCCAGAACCGCACAGGCTGCGCAGATGTGACAGGGACCCGTACAACCAGATGGTCGTGTCAAGAAGTCAAGTGGCGAACTTATCACCCCTTCCTTTTTAGCCTGGGAGAAAGCAATAGGCCAAGGAGGGCTTGGAAAGGGCCCACCAAGGCTTGAGCTGAATAATTCAAAAATAGGCAAAAAGAGCCAGCAGCCAAGAACAGCTCAGAGTTGGGTTTGTAATTCTATTGAACTTTGAGTTAAATCGTGGTGGTCATGGTTTGTTCGAATCCTAACCAAACCTCTCTGGAGAGTCCCTCCAAAGACTATGATTTCCAGTATTACTATACCTTACAGCGAGCGAATCCTTTCCACTTTCGTTTCATTTTCCCTGACAGTGGTGCTGTGGGGTGAGGTGGATGCCACTGGCCCATTGCATAGATCCAGAAACTGAGGCTTACAGTGCTCTTGCTCAAAGACCTCTTTCTGAGACATTAGTTCAGAGTCACACTGAGTCCATGAGAATGCTGGTCCTTACAACTGGGCTGTAAATGCCAAGCATTTTCTTCTTCTTTCTTCTGGCTGTCTCCTCCATCCTTAGATCACTGAATCAGAGTTAAACCTAAATGTCAAACTGATCTCTGAAACCCACCAGAGCAGCAGATGCCTGCGTTAACTGTGGGCCTGAAAAAAAACCATTGCACTATCCCATCCCTGCTGCTTCTCCTTCCAAAATCAGCCCAAAGGGAGGGCTCTCTTGCCCAGGGAGAGAGGCTATTTGAAAACTCCCTTCCAATTACCATTTTAATTAACATCAGATTGACATAATGTAACATCAGACTGACAGAATGACAGATCAGCTCTGGAAATCTGGCCTGAGTTATAGGGATATTCATTTGGGAGCTCAAAATTGGTGAAGATCTTTTTTTTCTGCCTCAACGTTTGTCTAATCATTGGAGGACAAATAGTAACCATCATCTAGTCCAAATTCAAAACAATAGAGAAAATTGCTACTCTAATGGACATTCTGAGGAGGACTGCTGAGAGGACCACACACGCCAGCCCAGCCTAAGGTGGCCTCAGTGGAAAACCACCCTGGGTTCATTTGCAGTTATAATGACAACTTGACTGTGGTCATTCATGCATCAATCACTGACTCATTCATCGGCTCCTTTCCACACATTTTCATCTATTGTGAGAATCAGTCATATTTCAATTTTTATGCATTCATTGACTCTTTTACTCATTCATCCATTCTTCTGTTCTTTCATTCAGTCACATACATTCATTCAATAGATATTTTGTGGACACCTTCCCTGTAACAGAAACAGTTCCACTAAGAACCCATTGACATTACCTACTGGAATCCCCTTCAATCCTAGACATTGCTGGTTACAGAGAAAGAAATTATCTGCCTTTGTAGAGTTTATAAAACCACCCTCAGGCTAAGAAGAGCTACAAAGGAGGAATATACTCTGTTGCATGTAATTTCCTGACCCACACAGATGATGCCAGACCTTAGCCATGGATAGAAGGAATCTAGGGGACAACTGACTTACAGAAGGACCTTGACAATCTGCAGGCCCAAGACTGGAAATGGGAGGAGGTGCATGGAAAGAGGAATGGATGCTGAAGTTCACTGATGAGGACAGTTACTGACCACAGCCTGATGTGACAAGGACAGTCTAGGAGGCTGAGAATGATACAAGGGGATGGAGATGGGGTGACTGCCTCTGAGGTCTAGTGTGCCAGGTGAGCCTGTCCCTCAAAAACAAAAGTAGTTCTGAAACCCTGACCTGAAAAATAGTATGTTACTATGCTAACCTGCCCTGCTTACTTTTTCTCTGCTGTTGTTTTTTCACAACTTATAAAGCAAAATCATAAACCAAAGGTTGATGTCTTCTCAGTGTTTCCTTTCTCTCATGTAAGTTTCTAAATTGTGAGTGCCCCTTACTCATATGAACCAGCATTGAGTATGAGATTGTATCAATTTGACATAAAATATGGGCTTTTTTATTTAAAGCACTGGTTCTACAACTGTGATTTCTGGGAGCTATGGCCCTTATCATTTTTTTTAAGTCACTGCTATTGCAAAAGGCAAACTAAAAAGGAGATCAGCCAGGCTTAGAAAGTTCAGTGTTTATAACTTTTGTTGCTCCCTATCTGTGCTGGGTACAGCTCGCTCCCAGGGTCAGTGCTGTAAGAGCTTCCACATCACCATCTGTGAAGTTGACCTCTAAACTGAACATTTGCCAATCTCTGTCCATCATTCATGGTTGTGAAGCACACATCAAGGCTTCCCAAAGACACAGCTGCCTGCCACACATATTCATCTCCTAGGTACATTTCCATTTGATCTGGATGAATTAATTAGTGGAGAAGAGATGGAAGAAGATGTCCATGGCTGAAAAAAAAGTCAATGTTGCCTTGAGCTTTCTGTCACTCTTCCTAGTTCTGACCGAGCTCCTATCTTTAGTGTTGGGGTTATGGTTATAATTGGCACCAGTTTCCTCAGTAAGGTGTTACACCCAATTCCCAGGCTCTCTCGCTCTCTCAAAGGTGGAAAAGGGGCTCTACATGGAGTGCCTGGTTCCTATGACAGTCACTCCAGTTCCATTGCTGGTGTCTCATTGAGTTGCATCCCCCCTTGCTTCAGAAGTTCATTACTTGACTGTTGGGAGAATGTGGATTCTGGAATTCCAGGACAGAACAGAGTACATATCCCCTGTTATCCAGACTGCCTGAACATTGTGTGGGCTTTTTACCTGTCCCTCGTCCTCTCTCACTCTGGTTGCTCTCCTCTTTGTGTTCTCACTCTGGCTTTTATGCTCTGCTCCCTTCCTCCGGAGAACAGAGAAAGGTTTTCTAGTCTGTTCTACAAACATCAAGTTAGTGATTTGTTGTTCACGTCATTTGTTTGTTGGCTTGTTTATTACCAATTTTCACCCAAGGCATGAAGAATAAAAGCATCGTTACTCTGCTAGAGAAAAGAGTGAGGAGAATAGGTATTGTGTGTGTTGTCAAGCGTCTAATAAGCACTAGATTTCTTTTCAAATATTGAGTTTATGAATTAAATATGGCTTTTCCCCAATGAAAGCTCATGGTAAGGCCTTATCCTTGAAGTAACTGTTGGGCAGAGGGAACTAGTAGGCAGAGTTTATCACTCTGGAGAGGAGCCCTCATGAATGTATTGATATCTTTCACACATGAGTTCTCCATCTTACAGGACTGCGTTAGTATCATGAAAGCAGATTCTTCTAAAGCCAGGTTGTTCCTCTTCTTTGGCCTGTTCTGCACATATCCACTTGCCCTTCTGCATTCCATCACATCTGCAAACAGCATGAAGCCATCCTTGACACAATGCTCAAGCATTTTTCCAGACACTAGACACACAAGCAAAAATAAACATCTTTCCTTTATGGATTGCCCATCCCCAGGTATTCTGCCACAACAACGGAAAACAGACAAAGACATACGGCTTGCACTTGTAAGTTAAGGCTTATCCCATATCTTAAAGATGACAAGCTGAGATTTGCATAGCTAAGTACCATTGGACACAGCTAAGTACCAAGATAGCCCCTTTTCGTTACTCTGTACTGAAGTATTTGGTCCTCTCTGCCACCTACAGCCACAACTCAGCATGCAAGATAGGACCCGCCTGTTCCTGGTGTCCTCACACTGCATCATATGGCCAGGACATTTGCTGGGAAATGAAAATACGTCAGAACCAAAAAGGAAAGCTACAAATGGAACAAAGGTTAATTGTTGAGTTAAGCTCTTTTCTCTCTTTTTTAAAAATATAATTCAGTCAAACTGATTTGTGTGCACAGGATCAGCCAGAGCCTCCTGCACATTAAAATCTGCCCAGGATCTGAATAAGAAAGAAGCTCATGGAAACCATTGACTGAGGCTGCTGAATGCATTTATCCCTGACCTTGGAAAGAGTGGGAAGGTCACAGAGCTTGAGTGGGTGAGGTCTGACTGGCCTCAACTGCCTTTCCAACACCAACAGGAAAGATCCAGAAATGACATCGTGCTGATATTCTCATGCCACTAAATGCTTTCTCATGTACCTCTGGCCTGGGTTTTGACCCAGTACCTAAGTTAACCTTACTATAGACTGTAGGGTTGCTATCATGTCAATCACAGCCTGGTTCCTAAATTCCCTAGATCTAGTTGGCTCCCAGGCCCTGACATTTCTGTATTAAACCCATTTAGAATAAATCAGTTAACCAGTCTATTTCTCTCATCTGGAAAGACCTGCATTTCAAATCATTTCTCTAATTGGACTGTTTTATTCATAACTTTATTGAGTTAATTTTTGATGAATATGTCTGGGATTTGATGAGGGTTTTTCTCTTTTTTTTCCATCACTTGAAAAAAATATTAAGTTGAGAGTTTTAGAAAAATTTGGCCTATGCCTAATCAAAGTGATGCATCTTGGGTATATGAGCAGGCTTGTTTTAAAAATAGGAAGAAAATATAACATTTGAAAGGAGTCTTAAATAATCAAGGGCCCTTAGTCAAGTGGGCCAAAGATATTACAAAGTTAACGATTATCATTATTTGAGTGCCTACTGGCCCCAGCACAGCTCTGAGGGCATTAGTATGAAGGAATAGTTATTAGAACAGCCTTGGAATCTAAGTGTCTGGGTTCAACTCTTAGCTTGGCACTTATTACTGAGTGACCTTGGGCATTGAAGCTACTGACCTTTCTGTACACTGATTGCATCACAAAACTCTTCATCTAATGCCCATAACCCAACAGATGCTCAGTAAATGTCAGATGTTGCTATTATTATCTCTCCTGCTCCCACCTGCTGACGTAAGTATTGTTATCCATATTATATAAATGAGAAAACTAAGCTCAGGGAAATTAACTTACTGGGTTGTGCGGCTAAGAAATAGCAGAGCTGGGGAGCCTGAGTCCCAGGTCTTTCAGACTCAAAACTCAGCATTCTTCCTAAAATGGTTCATTTTCTCTTTTCAACTTTAAATTTGAGAATATATAAAGGCAACAGCATTAGTCCATTATCACCTTCATCTTTTTCAACATTTGTAAATATAATTTTTATGTGCACTCCTTTGCTCTTCCAGAATTCTCTGGGTTCTCATTGTGCTTGTAAATCCTTTAGCTATAAGAATACACTTCTCATGTCTTTGTAGATTCCACATAACAGCATTCAGAAAATAATTTGGCAGACACTTGCATAGCCCTCACTATGTGTTGGCTACTATTCTCAGAGTTTTATCAATATTAATTTATTGAATTCTCACAAGGCTCTGAGGAGGCTGCTAGTATAATTTCCATCTTATAGATGAGGAAACTGAAGCACAGAAAGTTTTAAAGATTTGAATAAGCTGCACAGTTAATAAAAGACAGACAGGGATCCATCTCTGTCCTGTGCTGTGCTCTGTGTTTGATTGAAAGAAAGAGCAATCTGAACTTTGAGGGAAATTCAGTCTTATGCAGATAATACTTAGCCCAGACAGCATTATTTATAATTTATGCCCCATTGCAGAAGGAATGTGCACAGGTTGCCTTTAAAGAGCTGAAGGTATACACCAAGCACAGTGGCTTTATGTTCTCCTCTCAAGTCTGGCTGGTATACAAGCTAGTTCTGCTTCTAGAATGCCCTTCAACTGGAACATTCCCCACCACCCACCAAGGGTTACCTACTCATTCCACCATTTCTGTGGATTAAAATTTATGGAGTTTCCTGAGTTTGAGGTTATGCCATTGAAAGAAGATTCCTATCACTTGGGTTTCCCAGGAGATAATCCAGGCAGGGCCACTGTAGGGCAAAGCACCGGGTTCAGCTAGTCAGGAAGCATGGGGAGGCAGCGATGCCATAGCCCAGGGTCTCCACTGTTTTCCAGGCAAGGCCTGGCAGGGGAATAGCTCAGGATTCTCCAGAATCAATTAGGTTTGTTCAGTGGGCTGGTGTGGTCTCTGCTTTTTGTGCCCTGGGTGGGTAGGGCAGAGGAATCCTGTCCCCCAAAGTGTGAGCAGTAGAATAAGGAGATGATTCCACATATGAATACTGGATTGATTAGTTCTTATGTGAAAGGCATCTTCTTGAGACCTCTGCCATCTCTAAAGATCAGTTAGTCCTAGAAGGGACAGTCTCAGCCTAGTAAATAAAGTCACAAAAACCAGAGCTCCAAGAATGCAGAAAAAAAATAATATATATTTAATGTAATACTCTGAATATTGGCTCCTTATTTCTCTACTCTTACTTCATCCTCCTGCATCTAGACCCACAGCCCATGGAGCAGGCTCTTTCCATGGAATTTGATTTGCAATTATTCCTGTCTGCCTCCAAGGAAGCAAAGACCATGCCTCATCCATCATTCCAACCCCAGTGATACCACGCTCCACAACCGAATGAATTTGAGACACCAAACCCTGACTAGTAACAGGAAAACAGCTGGGTCAAAGACAAGCTCATGCTTGTCACTCTTCTCTAACATTAGCCTAGAGTGTCCTGGAAAGCCAGACAAAAGGAAAATATAAGAAGCACTACTGGTCACGATGGGTTCAGCAGCTCTCACTGCCTATCAGATCAGCCATTCAGCTTTCCCGTAGAGAAACATTTTGCTTGTCACTAAGTTCTATGGGGTACTTGTTACTTTGGGTGTCAAGGGAAGAACACTAAGTAGTAATCTAATGGTCAATATAATGGCCAGAAATAGCTCTGTCATCTTTATGTGGTCATTTCATTCACTGAGCTTCAAAGGAAAGCAAAGAACTTGGTTGTAATAGCTGCAGAAGCACAGCCTGGGTATTCAGGCTAATGAAGTGTGAATGGGCTGCTCTCTTGGGAGCGGACAGGACTTCCACAGCTGGAAGAGGTGTGTGGTAACACGATACATATATTGTTGCTCTTAAATGTCACTCAGCTGATTCAACATGCGTTGGAAGGGGCTGAGAGGTTGTCAAGTCAACATGGGGCTCTTAGACAAGGGTCCAGAGTGTGAGTGATTGGAGGTCGACCCTTTGCTTCAGATATGGCTTCTATGGCCGGAGGCTGGCAGCCTTTGAGAGGCCAGAAACCAAGGACAGGGGAAGTTCAAGACGCCTCATCTGCCTCTGCTTGTGTCCTCAAGGTGTTGTCCAAATCCTCACCCTTTGTTTTGTCTTGCTTTCCTTCGACTTGTTTTGACAGTTTTATTGAGAAAGCATTTACATAGCACAGAATTCATTCAGGTGTGTAATTCCATCATTTTTAATAGACTTACAGAATTGTGAAACTATCATCACCATCTAGTTTTAGAACATTCCTGTCACCCCAAAAGGAAGGAAGCCTCGTGCTGAGTTATTTGCAGTCCCTTCTGGTCCCCACCTCCAGTTCCAGGCACCCACAAAGCACCTTTACTCTTTTACTCTAGTACTTAAACCTTTCCTTTTTCAAAACTAGCAACTCAGCCTGCTGAGGTCTTTTAAGCAAGAATTTTTATGGAAGTCAGTATAAAGGAATGAAATTTGTTTTTACTTAGCAGGCGACTTGACCAAACTAGCTTAGCCCTGAGCTAGAAATACCCATAGCCAGCAATAACGCCTCTCTATGTGTTTCTCTGTTATGGTTGTTCATACACGAGGGAAGCCTTCTTTCTTATGCCAGCTGCAATCCACTTAGAGGGCTCAGACAAATCCCCTCCTGTTCTGAGGTTTGGCTTTTTCACCTGTAAACTTTTCATGTAGATCATTGACCAGATCATCACTAATTTTCAACACACTAGATTGTTTAACAGAAGTGGCAAGGGGATGATAAATGATGATATATAGTTTGTTTTCTTCCTCAATGCTAATTCTTGCCTGTTCAAAGGTCAGGAAATCCCATGCCAGCCTGAGAAATCACCTGTACTTATTCAGGTACCTGTTGCCTATTCCTCCATGAGGCCTCTTGCTGGTGAACAAAATACTTTTAAACCCATTTTAATGTCTTTCTTTATCTAAGGTTTTTTTTTTCCTGTGCTGAGATATAAACTCTTTCATTCTGTTTAAAGCAGCATGTGGCAGACATACACACACACATATATATGTAAATTACTTGGAATTCATAATGAGCTCAACTCAACTAGACAGCTGAGGAGGGGGAGACATCACCTTCCTAAAGATGAATAGAAAAGCAATTCCTTTAGATTGGAGGAAAGAGTCAGGGAGGGGAGAGACAGGAAGCTGTGTGTTTATTTTCTTGCTCTTCCAAATCTTCCCATTCTATAAAAGATTTATTATATAGTGAGTCACTTGCATTATGCAAAGGTTGCTGACAACCAAACAACTTTCAAAAAAAAAGGGCGGGGGCCAGGAAGATGGCTCAGTGGAATAAGCACTTCCCTGGTAAATGCAAGGGCCTGAATTCAATTCCCAGGTCCTCAAAAAAATAATAATAATAATAATAACTTTCATAGGCTTTGCCTGAGTCCACTCAAAACATCTCTGAGCCTGGCATGGTTATTGAAAATGAGGTCTGCAGCCATGACCCAGGCTGGACCTTCATTTACATTCACCTGTAAGAAGCACAGGCAGCAGAGCCAGCAGAGATTCTTAATCTTAATAGAGGTAGAATACATTGACTACACAAAGTTATAATCAAAAACAAGACCCAAGGGTAAGGCAAGACTATAAAATGAAAGCGAAAAAAGGACTAATACTAACTTACAAGTCTACACATGGAGCTTACCATGTAGAGCCCCTCCAGCCAAATAGCAGCTCTGCCAATGGACTTGAACCTGCTTCAGAAGCTCACGGACCCAAAAGGGAACTTTCAAAGACCTTCCACAGGTCTGCCTGGACAATGGCTTTTCTTGCCTTGCAGAATAATATGATTCTAGAGAAAATTGAAGTCAGGAGAAAATCAATTCTCTGAAGAACTGCTAGGTCATTCACGTCATTGGAAGACATCTGAAGCTCCAAGAAAGGTCACTCTACAAGAGAGAGACCTCCCTTAACTTAATTTCCTTCTGTTACACTGTACGCTTCATTTTCCCTCTTCTCACTTCTCTTCTATCTCTTTCCCAGGCCTGCCAAATCCTGTTTATTAAAAGTGTTGTGTCCAATTTAGCCAGCTTTTAATTAAGTTGTCAGGTTGAAATGGGATTGTCTCCTGGGAAGTGAACAAAGAGTTTATGGTCATTTAATTTTTGCTTAGGATTTAAAATCTTACTTCTGGCATGCTTAAAATTATTAAGGAGATCCAGGAATTCCTGCCCATTTGTGTCCATTACAAGACGTAAATCATGAAGCTCAATTAGAGGCAAAGGAAACTTGTGGAGTTGTGCAGGAGATTGTCCTGAATCATATGCACCTAATGCAGCCAAGAGACAGAGCTGCTGTGACCATCAGGGGCTGGGTAGGGAACAGAAGAACAGAAGCAGAGCAGCAGATGGCAGGGCCAGGAAGACAAAGAAAGAAATGAAAGGAAATAACATCAGGACAAAGTGGATCAGAATGGAGTTCTGCTCAATCAAGGAAGAAGGAAGGAGAGGGAGAAATAATGGAGGTGAATTATCATGGTCCCTAGTAATGATCAAGGGCAAGAGAGAAATTAATACTTGATTAATTAATAAGTCCATAGCAGACTTTTAGCCCAGACCTGTGCAGTCAAATCTGTATTACAACCATGGTGTGCTTATTTTTCTCCTCTCTCAGACATGCTTCTTGGGAAGTGAATTAGTGTGGTAGGCTGAGCCCCAGGTTGGTCTGCAAAGTGATCTTCTACCTCCTGAAGAGATGAAGTTTTAAACATTGAATTGGGTAGAGTGGTGACCATTCCAAACCCAGATTACTGTTTGCATTTCCCTCCACTGTGAGGCGTATAAACACACTCACAAGGACAGCTCAGTCCTGAGAAGGACTTTCTGACTATAGCTTTCTTCTGCACAAGAGATGCTAGAAATCTGTGAAGAGGGTGTTTCCCATGGGATATGGAGGGAAGGCACATAGCAGAAATGTGATGACACATTCCAAGGAATTTGGGAGTCACAGACTCAGATATTTTGCATAACTGCCTCAATTGCAGGAAATATATCTCTGTTTAGGACCTCCCAATCCTAGGAGGGGAATGTAGATAGAGCCTGAGTGGGGGTCCTGGCATACAGGTCACTTCAGATGGGCCATGAGACTTGGGTTGAAGTTCTGGTATTGTCTTTGATGTCTATGCAATCTAGGACAAGTCACTTGATCACCTTGAACTCTGCTGCTGTCTGAAAAAGTGGTGATAATGTTGGCTGCGGCTATTTCTGAGGGATTCAGTAAAGGTCAAAGTCAAAAGAATGTGCAAATGCCCTGAAAATTATGAAATTCAATAGGTGGGAAGGTCATTCTGTCTTCACCACCACTGGCATAGTCACCACTGCATTATTGCTATCATTGCCATCATTATTATCATTGCTACCAGCATCATCACCATGGCCACTAACACCACAACCGAATAGCTTGCCAGCTTGGTTCCAACAGTTTTTCAGAAGTCACATGCCTGAAACACTTTCACAAGATCCATCCAGTCTTAACTCAGGATGTCTTCCAAAGCCTGAATTAGGTTAAGCTGTGCCCTTCCACTCAACAGATATTTATTGAATAGCTGCTGTGCTCCAGACCTCATTCTAGATACTAGCGATGTCACCTACAATATTTAAATGGCAATGGAATACCCATCTCTGATAAAACTAAACAAAAAAGGGGA
>NDGM010995078.1:0-10453 GCA_002564305.1 Octomys mimax | reverse complement strand
AAAAAAAAAAAAAAGCAACACAGCCCAAGAGATATATTTTGTTTCATTAATGGAAACAAAATTTTTCATTAACAAAGCACATAAATCAAGCATAGCAAATATTTAAATAAAAAAAAAACAACCAAAAAACAAGCAGGGTTATTTTATATAAGGATCTGGCTATTACACACATATACTCTTATGTTCTCAAACTCTGCTACAAAGCGACATTACCGTGTTCTCTCCAGTCTGGCACAGAAGCAAGCTTGAATAATTTTAACAGCTTTCAATACAGCTAGATACTGTTTGCGGGATCTCCAACACCTATACCAGGCTTGAATCTTGCAGGCAGCTTTTACTTTACATAAATATTTCTTAGCCTTGTATCTTCTCCATACACCCTATCAAAGAGGAAAATATATATTGATTGTCTTTTTCACAAATTTCAAGTTATTATAAAATGTTAATAGAGATTAATGAAAAATATCAATAGCAGAAATAAAATGATATCCTGACTATCATACACCGGCCAGAGCTCTCTGAAAAGAGTGATTTTAATACAAGTATTCTACCACTTAAACACCCTGTGGCTGGCTGCTAGGCCAGTCTAACCAAAACCAGCATTTTAAATTAGAAGTATAATGTGTGAAAAGCCAGATTTGTGTTTACTGTTAATTACCATAATTCATTTAGAAGAAAGAAATGAATACATCTGTTTCCTGGAAAGAAAACAGACCCTTCTTATCATTCTACACTCTTAGGTTTTGTATCCAACCTAGAGGAGAAACCTGAGGACTGTCAGACTTTCTGATTTTCGCAACCTTGTAGCTGAATAAAAGTTTAGGTGACAGCTGCAAATTATTAAACTAACCTCTGAAAACTACTAGGCTTATAATAAGTAAGCCCCAGAGAAATTAAGTGACTCGTTGCTATCACCCAGGTAACTGGCAGAGCTAATTTATTTAATATTTATAAATATCTTTTGAAATGGTTACTAAGGTCTCTATTATTAGCCCAAATTACTATTGTGATGAAAATTTGTTTTCTTGTAAATTAATCTGAATACTAATCACAGGTAAATGTATTCAGCTATGTACAGTATATTTTGATAGTTCTCTAAGTTTGTTGCTCAGAATCATGTAGGGCCACTTAAAAATTCTACTGCCTGAATCGTCCCCATACCAATTAATGTCTACAGGGGGAAGCTTATCATTAGTATTGTAAAGACTCCAGGTGATTACAATGTGTAATAAGATTACAAGTGTAGGCTAAGAACTAGATTCTCAAAGTTAATAATTAAAATTCCAAATGAGGAAAAAACCCATTGATTTTTCATAGGATTATTATTTGGGCTTTTCTGACATTTTTATTAAATATGATTCTAACTAATAAAACCAATTAACATCTTTTAATTCTGAATTTTCTTGGTAACATTTGAAATTTGAGTATTCCTTTCTTTCTCAATCACTGATTCCTTGACACCACATAGTCTCATAGGGCCAGCCAGATAGATCAGCAGATTAAAGTGCCTACTTAGGCAGAGCACAGGGACTGGGGTTCCATTCCAGGCTTGAGGAGCTGGCCCTGCCCCTGGGGCACACTGAGACAGGATTGAGACTGGGCATGGTGCGCGCCTGTAATCCCAGCACTGGGGAGGCTGAAAACAGGAAGATCACTATGAGTCCAATCTATGTAGTGAGACCCTGTAGGCCCTGTACTAAATACATTAAAAATAATCTTAGTCTTATTCTTTGTTAATTCCATGTGCTAGCTTCTTTCAATGTCCTTGACAGTATGTTGTCCAGTTCAAATCTCAGTCCCCTTCTTTCACTCATCCCATACTTTCTTCTGAGATAATGGCTTTACAGTGATACATAGGTTGTTGAATGCCTCCAAGTTCAAACTTTCTGCTACTCAAAAACCAAAGTTTAAGGAACTCTGCTCAGGGAGATAATTAAACCAAAAATCAGACCAATCAACCCTGAGACCTCACTTATAAACTGAACATTTTGACCTGACCTTCTGTCAACCCCCTTCTAACTGGTTTCCCTGCTCCTACTTCTGCTCCCTCCCTTTTGAGTCCATTTTTCATATTTCATTCAGAATACAAATGTGACTCTGACCATCTCCTGCTTAAGCTCCTCTCAGTCTAGGAGACAAAGATTAAATTTTACTCTATATCTTACAAACTAGCTAAAATTTTACTCTAATGACCAATAATCATATATCACCTTTCACTGTTCTCCAGTTTATTTTTCCATGATGTAACGGCAGCCTAACCAGATACCAATACATCACACATACAGATTACTGAAGGTAGAACTTAATAGTTGAACTCAAATACCTATTTAATCCTAGGATATGTTTTCTTTTGTGTGCAAAAATTAACTTTTCTTAGTTGTCTCATAGTGCAAAACAGATAATAGTCTACATTCCCCATGCATTAGAGAACAGATTAAACTAAATAACATAAAGTGCTTTAGAAGCCAAAACTGTTCCATGTTCAATGAAGTATGTCTGTCTAATTTAAGTAGCTCTGGTCAGCAGATTCGAAGAATGATTTTTGACTTAAAATTATGTTAAACAATACTTAATCTCAGCTTATATAGTTTATACAATAAATGTTAGAGAGTCTTAAAATTCTTCATGGAATGTCATAGTTAACACCTGCTGAAATGCACTAAGCACACGGTGCCCATGGCCAGAACAATCCTGTTTATGTACTGTCTTGGCTGAGTTTTACTGGTGTCTTTTTTTTTATTCTCCAAAATGTTTTACTTTATAGAAAAGAAAATGAACACTTAAATTAATATCTCTTTATGACTTGCTTACACTCAATAAATGAAACAAATATTGGTTAAAGGATGAAAGTCTTTATATTTACACTAAATATATAAATACCTGTATTTTTATGGTGCTGTTTTTAACTTTTTGAAACTTCCGTTTCTGTATAATCCCTTTCACTACAGCTTGAATAATAATAGCACTCCTCCGGATCTGTAAATAAAATTGTCTTTGCTGTTTTGTAGATACAAAAGCTCTATAGCGATTTTGTAAAACTACTGCTGCCTTCCTGTATTGTAAAAACTGTTTTCTGGTTTGCCATGCCCTGAAGTAATGTTGAATAGTAACAGCAGCTCTTCTCCGCTGAATGAACCTTCTTCGACACACAGCCATCTGAAGGAAAGACTGAATTCGTAGGGCGGCGCATTTTTGTGTGTCCAGTTGTCTTGGGATTATTTTATGAAAATCTTTTTGAACTGTTTGTGCAGCTCCACTCTGAGAATGAAAGTCTGCTTCCTGTGAACAAGCAAACAGAGAAGTGTTATGTCACTGTTGAGTCACAATGTAGCCATACTGAACAGCTTCATACTTTTAGTTCTATAATAGCCAAATACAGATACATTAATAATGGCTGTCAATTTACCTCAGCTATGTTTTTCAGATTTTTCTCTAGAAACTACCTTGTCATGTCTAAAGGCTGCTTACTTGTTCAGATAAATTTCTGAACTGTAAATATATACTTTGATTCTGACATGATGTAGAATAGTTCTATAAAAGTCAAATCTGCTTGATAAACAACTTGACCTTGTACACTTGGTAGAACTGAATTAATGTGACCACCAGATGCATCTACTGGAAATACTTCTTACCTGCAAGCCTCTGTGAGAAGATCCTACACAAATAACTGCTTGGGTCCTGGAGGCAGTTAGTGCTCTGTATCTTCTTTGAACAGAAATCACTGTGGCTTTAAGGTGGAGGTAATGTCTCCTTGTTTTAAAGCCTTTAAAATGCTTCTGAATAATAATGGCAGCCTCATGCTGTTTCTGAATTTGTTTCCTTGTATTTCTGTCCTGAAGAGCTGTCTGCATACAAGTTTCTTTCTTACAGGCTTTGGGTTGAAAAGCTTTCTGTTTCTTTTTATTTGCTCTGTGTTTTTCTTGTATTACTTTTGTAGCCCACCGAAGTTTTTTGTAGAAACAATACTGCCTATACATTCTATATGTTCTTTGTATTATGACAGCAGCTCTGTGTTTGTCCCTTAAGGACTGTCTTGTTTTCATTCCTTTATATGCAGCTTGAATGATCACAGCAGAATCCCATTGTCTGATCAAATCTTCTCTTTGCAGTTTTGTGGCTCTGTGCTTTCGATAATGTCGCTGAATTAGAATCGTGGCATGTTTCCAAGTCTGAAACATAACATAGTCTCTGTGCATTCTGAAAGTGGCCTGGATCACCACAGCAGCCCTGTGCATTTCTTGCATCTCTTTCCTTACCACCCATCCTCTATATGATGATTGGATTTTAATAGCTGCCTTTTGTAACTGCAGGAATTGCTGTAAATGCCGTTTTGCACGGTATTTTCTCTGAATCCAAGTAACTGTTTTCTTAAGAGACAAGAACTTTCTTCTCACCATGATAGTTCTAAATCTCTTCTGAAGAAGGATGGCAGCTAAATGCATGACTTTTAAATGTCTTCTCGCTCTCATTCCCCTAAAAGCAGCCTGGATGCATATTACAGAGAGCCTCAACTTGGTGTACCTGTGAAGCTGCATATTTCTTTCCTTCACTGCTCTGTATCTTTGCTGTACTGCTTTTGTCATTTTCTTTAGCTTATTAAAATACATTTGCTGCCTGTATCTTCTATAGTATGACTGAATGAGTGTGGCTGAGATGTGCATCTTTCGTAGAGCCTGTCTAACTCTTGCTCCTCTAAAACTTGCCTGAAGAGTATTAACAGCTTTCAAAATGGTCAGGTACTTTTCTCGTTGAACTTTACCTTGGTAGTACGCTCTGTATCTTCTTTCTATTACAACAGCTGCTCTTTTCATTGCCTGGTATCTTACTCTAGACTGATGCATTTTAAACATGGCTTTAATATAAGTGGCCGCCATGTATAGGTGTCGAATATGTCTTCTTACTCTAATACCTCTATAAACAGCTTGGATTTTAATTGCTGCCTTCTTTAAATTAAGGTACTGCTTATGTTGATGGTTAGCATTCTTCATACCTCGATACCACCTCTGAATTACAACAGCTGAAGCTCTATAGGTTGCGTATTTCTTTTGGGTTTTATAAGCTCTATAATTAGACTGTATGGTGAGTGCTGCTTTGTTGCAATCTTTCATTCTTTTTCTCACTTTCATACCGCGGTAGGCAGACTGTAAAGTTACTATGGCAGCTTTCTTTTTCAAATATAAGTGATGTTGTTCTCTTCCAACACTGTAAGCTCTATAATACATTTGAATGAGAAGTACAGCGCTTTTCATGATTTTCCATTTCTTCTGTTGCACGTGCATTCTGTAGTATGACTGTATGATAACGGCACAGCTGTGCTGCTTCTGAATCTGTCTCCTCAGGGTTTTTCCTTTCCACGTGGACTGCAGCACCACTACTGCACGGCGAAGTTTGATGTACTCCATTCGTTGCTTTCTTCCCGCAGTCAGTGCTCTGAGACGTTGTTGAATGACTACTGCTGCTGTTCTTAACAATCTAAATTGTTTCTGGGCCTTGATCATTCTAAAAACAGACTGAATTTTGATTGCAGCTTGATGTTCCTTTTGGATCTGCTTCCGGACTTTCCAGCCACGATAAGCAGACTGGAGGGAAATTACAGCTGCCCTCGTCTTCAGAAAATCTCTTCTTGTACCATAAACAATCATGTGTGCCCTGTACCATCTCTGAATTCTCACAATAGACTGAAGTAGAGATTGGTATTTTATCCTCTTACTGTAGCCTCTAAAAGCAGTCTGAATTTTAAGAGCAGCTATGGATTGCTGTTGGATTTGTTGCCGTACTTTATAACCTCTATAACCTGCTTGAAGGCAGGTAGCTGCTCTTCTGATTTGCAAGAAGTGCTTCCTCTGATTGACTTGTGCTTTGTATGCATGATAGTAGCTCTGAATGACAACAACTGCTTTGCATGTTTTTAGGTAGTGCTGCCGCACCTTTCTCATTCTGAAGTAAGACTGTAGTGAAACAGCAGCATTTCTTTGCAACCTCATCTGTTTACGGACCAGGTATCCTCTAAAAAAGGCCTGCAATGTGACACAAGACTCACGCATCTGCATATATTCTTTTCTCTGTTGTGAAGCCATTTTTTGAGAACGGTACCACTGCTGGATAAAGAGAGCAGCTTCTCTGAAGTGTAAATACTGTCTACGTGCTTGCTTCATCTTGACAACTGACTGAAATTTTATTGTAGCACTTTTTAGGCTCAGGAATTTCTTCCTGCAAATATAAGCGCGGTAATATGATTGAATCTTTATAACAGATGTGAGGATATGAAGAAACTTTTTCCTGGCCTGCATCCCTCTATATGCAGACTGTAGAACAATGACAGCAGACCGTGTTTTCTGATAAGATGCGAGAACTTTCCTGGCTGAAATATAAGCTCGGAGATGAGTCTGAATTACAATGGCTGCTTTTATTATCTTCTTATATTTCTGTAATTGTTGATGTTTTCTTATGTGTGCTTGTAATTTGATAACACTCTTCTTAAGGTTTAAAAATCGAAATCTGTCCCGTCTCATTCTCCAATATGACTGTAAAACACAAGCAGCTCTAACCTGTCGTTGTAAATTACGTGCTCTCACTCTCCTGAAGGCAGCCTGTAACTGAATGGCTGCAGCCCGTTTCTGCAAATAGATGGTCCGCTCAATTTTTCCTTTCCGATATGCTCTGTAGTACTTCTGGATTGTCAAGATAGACTCTCTTTTTTTCTTGTATAATTTTTGGGCTTGAAAGCACCGAAATCTTCTCTGAATAATAACAATACATGATCTAATATAAATATAGTTCTGTACTTCCCTGTGCATTCTATACCATGATTGTATGACAACAGCAGACTTTTCTTTAGCTTGTTTTCTCAAATACCACTCTCTAAAAGCTCTTTGTAATATGACCACAGCTTTTATTTGTAATTGCATTTTACGTTGCTTCCATCTTCTAAATCTATACTGAATTATAAGCGCTGATGATTTTAGCATTGTATATCTCTCTTGATCTTGTATTCTTCTTAAATAAGCCCGCCAGTGCCTCTGAATTGTAACTGTGGCCCAAAGGCACCTTTTGTAAGATGCGACAGCAATTATCATTCTTATCCTAGATTGCAAGATGACTGAATAATATTTCAGTTTCAGAAATCTTTTTCTAGTGGAGTATCTTCTCCAGTATCTCTGAGGATAGGAAAAAAGGACAAAGTGAAATAGTTTTCTACACTAACACTTTGGAAAATACCAACTTTTCTAACATTTGTTTTAAAAAACATCATTAAATTTTAAAAGCCAATGTAGTTTTGCTAGACATTTGTTGTAGTTGTTTTTACATTAACAGAGCCATAGCCTATTCAGAAATCTACCACAATCCCAATTTTATTTATATGGCATTTGCATCATAGTCATAAGAAATATAAGCAAACCTATGTTGTACAAGAAGCAAAAGAATCAAAAGAAAAATACAGTAAGAGTCTTGGTTATCTATTGATTCTAATTAATTTCCTATGAGTTTCTGGATCTCACCGGGTCTCCTTATATCATGGTTATGTAAACAAACAATTCATATAAGGCACCTGTTATTATCACATTATAGACTAATAAAATGAATACAGCTGGCCCTCTTTATGCATGGGTTCCTCATCCATGGATTCAAACAATTGAGGATCAAAAATATCCTCAATCCAAAATCCAAAAAGAAAACAAAACTTGTGTACTAAACATGCACAGGCTTTCCCTTGTCATTATTCCCCAAACAACAAACTGTAACAACTATATAGTACTTCTTTACATCTTAGAAGTTACATCTTAGAAGTTATTTAGATTAGAAGTAATCTAAATATAATTTAAAGTGTAATGGAAGATGTGGATGTGCATAGGTGACATGCAAACACTGTCCCATTTGCAAGAAACTTAAGCATGCATAGGTTTTGCTATCTTTAGGGGATCCCAGAACTAATCTCAGAAGGATACCAAGGAAGGACTGCACAGGAGTTTACGAAATACATGAGTTAAATCACTTTCATAGTTGCTATTTTCACTAAGGATAAAATTACTTCATCAGATTGAGTATGTGTAATTTAAAAGCATAACGATGGAAAGATTGCATAAGCAAAAACCTTTGTCTCTCAAAGTGAATGATAATGGAACACTTTAGTCAACCTAACAGAATGTAGACTCAACAGGACTGCCGCGTCTCCAGCTAATCCCAGCTGCTGGTATGTGAATGACCCCAGGCTACTAGTGATCAAGCTCTGCACATTCTCGTAACAACCTGTTCTGAAACACTCCAAACACTGCCAAGATGGAGGTGAGGGGTTATTTCTCCCACCTACATCTACAACTTTTTCTTATATACATAAAGCAGTTGAGGATGGCACCAAGCTCTCCTACAGCACTGCCCATTGAGCACGCAGCTGCACTTGGCCCAGGCACAGCATCCAGGATGAGGCAAGTCAGAGAGAACAGGTGCATGCGGCCACTCCTGTCGGTCTCATTATTTTCTATGTCCAATAAGAACCACATGAGATTTGGCTCTTAGTCTTCAGCCTAACAACGATGTGTATGTACATCACATTACTTTTCTTACTATGAAGAATTGGATAAGGAATTATAACATGTATCCAAGTATAGTCAAGATCATTTGAGCAAAATGACTTTAAAAACAGTAAGTTCTTTATAAATGTGAGGTATTATTAAGCTGCTAACAGAAATAAGGCAAAGTAAAATGAAGACAGTACCCAGTGCTGCAAAATCTTTCCTCCAACCCCAAGATATTTGTTTTAAAAAACCTCAAATTAAGAAACTAAATATGGACAGTTTATTTTATACTTCTATATTAATATCATTAGTCTGTTACTGAAATATTAATCAATGTTGGTATAACATGGAAGATAAGTTCATTTTCTTTCCTAACCACACTATTTATTTGTTTGTTTATTTTAATGTATTTAGTATAGGGTCTAAAGGGTCTCACTACACAGATCAGCCTCATGATCCTTCTATTTTTAGCCTCCCAAGGGCATGTGCCACCATACCCAGTCTCAATCTCTGTCTCTACACACCCCGGGGGACAGGGCTGGCACAGCACACTGGGGATCAAACCCTGGTCTCTGCATCTGCCTAAGCAGGTACTTTAATCCACTGAGCTATCTGGCTGGCCCCTACGCTGCTTATTACAGTAACAAATATATCACCACTGTAATATAGTTATTCAACATAAATAGCTTTTCCTTTGGAGTATAATTACATAGCTTTCTCATTTAAATATTACAAGTTTGCATTCTTTATTCCTTACAGAAAGAGAAGCCTATGTTATAAGAAGTTTTCCATAGTTACATTACATATAGCAAAAGTTCACAGGAGGACCTAGATTTTAACTAAAAAAACCCAACACCAACAAAAAACCAAAGCCCTGGAATAGTAAGCAAATAAAGTAAATTTGAAAGCTACAATATCATTCACATTAGTGAAAAAAGTAAAATACTACCTATTTAGTTAAAATATATGTAGAAGATCTATAAGACCAAAAATGCTAATCTGATGAAAGATACAAAGTTTAGGAGATCTAAATAAGTAGCTACACCATGTTTATGTATAAGAGCTCTCAATATTAAGATGCCTATTCTTACCATTTGATTTAATACAGTCTGTCCTTATCCCATCTCATTATTTTTAACATCAGCAAACTGATTCCATTATTTAGAAGTGAAAAACCTAAACTACTCAAAAATAATATGGATCGACAAAGGGGAAATACTATCCAGTGTAAAGATTTATTATTTAAAAATTGCCATAATCAAGGCAGTGTAGAATTGAGGAAAGAACAACAAATACTTCAATGGAATAAAAAGCCCAGAGACTGGTACTTGACAAAGGAACAAAAATAATTATGGAGAAAGATTACTTTAACATATGGTGGTAAAATAAAAACCCATCTGCGAAAGTAATCTAAAATCAATTTCTTACCATGTATTTTCTAAATTTAGATACTAAATTGAATAACAGACCTAAATATAAAATAAAAAACTGTAAAACTTCTGAAAGATGCTGGGCATGGTGGCACTTGTGTAGAATCACATATTCTGGCAGGCTAAAGTCGGAGAATTGTCAATTTAAGCCTAGCCTCATTAACTGTCTCAAAATAAAAGATTAAAAAGCCTAGAGATATAGCTTCTGAGAGACAACAGTTGGGGCTTGGCAACAACTTCTTAGATACAATACCGAAAGAGTTGTATCTGTGAAAAAAATATTAATCAGCTAGATCTAAAATTAAAAGGGCCTGCTTTGTAAAAAACAGGATGGGCAACCTAAACATTAAAAACATTAAAAGAATGAAGACAACCATAGACTGAAGAAAGAATTTATAAAATGCCATATCTAATAAAAGTTCTTTTTTTTTTTTTGCAGAACCGGGGATTGAACTCAGGCCCTTATGTTTCCCAGGCAAGTGCTTATTCTACTGAGCCATCTCCCCGGCC
>NDGM010995057.1:0-10906 GCA_002564305.1 Octomys mimax | reverse complement strand
GCTTCCCTGGCAAGCGCAAGGGCCTGAGTTCACTCCCTGGTTCTGCCAAAAAAAAAAAAAAAAATACTGTCATGTACCATTATTTTATATGAAAGAACACAGTTATGACTAAGAATAAGAGCACTGAAACTAAAGATGCTCCGGGTCAAGGTCCATCAGACCAAGATCACCGTGGTCTCTGAGTCACCTGGCAGCCCCTCTTCAGCCCATAAATGTCCAGGTTCCAGCAGCCTTGTGGCCTCTGGTTCCTTGTGAAGCACTGCTCTCCCGGACTCCCAGTGTATCACCTCCACCAAAAACAAAGAAACAGGTGAACAAAAACCCAATTGTAGAAAGACAGGTCCTCTTCTGATCACTGAATAGAATTCTAACCTCATGAATCTGACCCAAATTTAAGTATGAATCTAAACCCTAAGTACCAAGCAAAGCAGTTAAAAATGCAGCACATGCTTAAGTTCTTGTGTGATCATGTGCAAGAATGTTGTTGAACACAAATACAGCACTGTAAATGAGAGAGAGGAATTTTCTGATTGGGTCTAATACATGAAAGTGAACCAAAATATATAAACACTGTTCCAGAGATTTGGTACCATCATGCTGATAAAAAGCCAGGATTGAGAACTAGATGAGAAATGATTTAATTCTTCGATCATGCCCTTTATCTGTTGGGATACAAGAGCTGATCAGACTCATTTTGCTGCTGCTGTTTTCCTTTTCTGCTATTTCTAGACTCAGTAACATTTTATGTTATTTTTCTTGGGCCAACACTTAAATGGGGCGGATGTGTAATGCAACAGATATGAGTTTTTCCATAAAAAGGTCCTGCCATATTTCATAGGGAGGAGGAGATAATGTAATTATGAATTGCTGACCCACGCCATCCATTTTTTTCCTTTATGAATTATAAGTAATAACTGTAACATAAAATAATGTAAAATTAAAGCCATTTTGTATACCATCCTTGGCTATTAGAAGTAGTCTACATTTGTCACCACAGACCTGCCCTAGATCCACACGTACAAGAGTGGGTGCCGTCTGTGTTTACACATTGCTTAAAAAGCAAGTGTTACCTCAGCTTTCCTCAAGCGCGGAGTTCAGCCAGTCTATGTAGTTGTGTCTGCTCCATACCGACATCCCTAACTCTCCTTGCAAAGCACAGAGGACAACAAATGATCTCAACAACTTCTAAGAACACTTTGAGCACCGTGACTTTTCTGATGAGCAACTTCAGTTCTGCCATCTCTTTTCTTACTTTACCTTCTCCACTTCCTTTGGATAGCTGTCTAACAAGGGAGTATGTTCCAAGGAAGGATATTTGTAATTATTTGTAATTCTTACCCTACCAACTTTCAATAATTACCTCTTAGGAAAATTATCTCAACACACACACACACACACACACACACACACGCACACACACATGCACACGCACAGACGTACGCACACCAGTACACACACAATCATCCGTGTGATGCACCGTAGTGCTTGCTTGTGCCCCTTCTCACTCTGTCCCCTCTTCCTGACGGACACTAACCTCAACTGCTGCCTCAAAAGTCTGTATACATTTTCCAGGTCTCTTTTTTGGAATCCTTTCTCTCCTCGACTTTAAAGTATCTATGTGGTTCTTTGGAGAGTAGAAATGCTGTCACTGCATCATGAGGCTCTGGTTGCCCTGAATTGAAATGGTCCATTAACTTGTGTCTCAGACGTGAAGCTAGAGGCTGCACACAAGCAGTTTTTCCCTCTGGCTCTTTTGTTGCCAGGGAATTGTACAAGAAATCCTACATGGTATACATGCTCAAGGAGTACTGATGGTATGAATGACTTAATGCAAAATTCATACTCAAAATACAGGGAAGATTTTCTATCATTGACTTCCTGGTCAGCTGAATTCCACTGGAAGTAGGAAGAAGATGACAGAAAAGAGAACCCTTCTACGGTGAAGATCCACAAGTATGCAGAGGCTGGCAGAATTCCTACTTTTCTATCTATGTGGGTGTGTTTAGAGGGGATTAAAAAAAAGATGCCTTTTTCAGAAAAAAAAGTGAGATGTGATTAAAATATATGTTAAATGTCAAAATAGAGACATTTATTACACCAACAAACACATGCTATTAACTTCTTTAACATGCTTTTTTTAGGCTTGAATACACGCATTCCATTGTTCTTGCTATTGCTTAAGTACCAAAGCAATGGAATAAGTATGTGGTAAAAACTAATGCTGAGGGCCACCTAGATAGCTCAGTGGACTAAGCACTTGCTTAGGTAAGTGCACGGGCCAGGGTTCAATCCCTGGCATCCCATGCTGTGCCAGTCCCACTCCCAGGCGCACTGAGCCGGCAATGGAGTCTGAGTGTGGTGGCCCACGCCTATTATTCCAGCACTAGGGAGGCTGAAAACAGGAGGCTCACTATGAGTCTGAGCTGCATAGTGAGACCCAACACAAAAAAAACCTAAAAAAGAATAATAATAATAATAATAATAATAATAATAATGCTAAATACTGCTATGGATTGGAATATGACAGAAAGGCAGGCTCATAAATATATTTTGGTGCATTATCCTCATCCACCTTATTCACTGAATTTGATAGCTTGTGACCTCTCGCTCTTCCCTAAAGTGGAAACGACTATGAAGGTCAATCAATTTTTTTTTCTGTAATCATCTCAGGATATTGAGTCAACCATAACTGCACAGCTAAAGACATTTAGAAAAAAGGGCTTCTGGACCTGTGTCAGAAGGCAGCAAGAAAGATGAGGCACGTGTGGTTGGAGTCAGGCAGAGTATCCTGAGGTGGGCTAATGGTAATAGGTCCTTCACTATAATAATTTTGAAATTTAGATATTTGCAATACTTTTTGATCATACCACATAGATTCAAATGACTTCTCTTCAACTTTGGGTAGCCATTTCCATTTCTCACATGCAGGAACAGAAGAAGCAGATATGCATTTCTGTCTATATTTCATAATTATTTTTATCTGCAATGTATCTTCTAACATTAATACAGATGAAATAATGACATAATAATCACTGATTTTGCGTGTGGCGACCCTGGATGAGTTTGCTGTAATTCCCAAACTTTCTGAAGGGCTAACATGCCTTTAGAGTACCAGATAAAATAGAGAGTAAGGAAAGCAAGCAGGTTTTGGAATCATCTTTTCTTGTCATACTTCAAAAGTCAAAAAAATAAAATCTCTGGCAATATTTGATAAAATTCATGACAGTCCTTGGCAGTTTAATAAGAACTCTGAGTTTACTGTTCACCATTGAAGGTTACGAGCAAAGAGGAGACAATCAAGACCCAAACATCAGCATTCGAGGTTTTTAATTCATTCACCGAGGTAAAGGCACGCATGCGCACGCTCTCACACACACACACACAAAGCACACACACTTGTGCATGAATCTCCCAGTAGAAAAAAAAATTATATTATAGAATGTGGCAGAAAACAGGATTATAGCATGAAATCTTGAGTATGGCTATCTTGTTCCTCTACATTCTGCAAACTTACTTTTCTATATTTTTTGTAAAACACTTACAAGGAGATTTGTTGAGAAACAATACAAGGTGAATACATTCATTTCGATGTTTCCTTAAAGCCACACAATCTCGTACGCCGCAAAAGCACCTGAGCCTGTGCCTTCATCTCTTCCCCATGCCTTCGTCTTGAGCACTACTAGTGAGCTTAGGGGTTATCCTAGGCCCTGAACGAATGCCAGCCGGCTCCTGTCAAGCAGTGTAGCCCTTTAGCATTCACACAATCAGAGCTGCCTAACGCAGAAAATCCATCTCAGCGTCTGTGTTGCTGAATCGCAAACTTGGGAGAAATAGTCTTTAATGCCAATTTTTAGGAAAAGGAAACTATAAATTTATAGATAGGCATAAAATGTACAGTGAAATGTTTTGCACTGCTAAAGACATTTCAGAAAGGATTTGCATGTGACATTTAATTGTGGCATCCTGCCTTAAAAGGAGTATTTTACTTAACTGTGTATGTCCTCCAACCATATAAGGCCACCACCTTCTATTACCACTTCTGCATGAACCTATTGTACATTAAGATTACTCTTTCAGATCATAAATGTGTAATCTAAGTTACTGTTCAAAAAGGTTAGAAGCGTGCTTTTCACCTTTTGTTAGCATTAGTTCCTATTCTGGGCATTTCTTGGTAATTTTATTTAGTGCCAAGTTTAGATCCATAGTTTACTTAAAATGTTTTCTCTTCCCAACCAAAGAGTAAAGAAAGTACAACAATAATACAGGCACCTCTGCCTTTACAGTAGTACAGATGTTCTGTGAGGCTGGCAGGGGTGCAGAGCCCCAAGGACATCAGGGCAGATTCAGAACCATGCCCTTGACCTACTGATAGTCCCCAAAATGTCACGGTGACACCAGACACTTTATAGTGTTTGTTATTGCAATGTTAAAAATGTTTTTACTTAAACTGCGATAATGGGGGCCAGGGAGACAGCTCAGTGGAATAAGCGCATCCCTGGCAAGCACAAGGGCCTGAGTTCAATCCCTGCTTCTGCAAAAATTAAAAAAAAAAAAAAATTTAAAAAAACCTGTGATAATGGCACACAACTACTATCTGGTAAGCAGAGGTAGGAAGAATACAAGTTTAGCCCAGTCTGGGGCTCCAACTCTCCAAGGACCAGTGTCAAAATAACATAAGAATGACTAGACATTTAACTCAGTATGAAGACCGTGCTTTCAATTTTCTGAATATCCAAAAAGCAAATGAATGAAGACACTTCATATTTCTTTACTTTGTCTTTAAAGTAAGTAACTTGAGAATATAACTTTTATCACAATGTTTTTTTTTTATGATGAAAAAAATGAGGCCTATAGTGAAAACATACTTGAAAGAAGACTAAAAACGTCATGATACAGTCATGCCTGACACCTGACTCTAGTATCATCCATCAGAACTTTGGGAAATGAGCTTCTATCAGTCTTTCAAAAACAGTCCAAAATGCCTTTTTGAGAAGAAAAAGGTATGTATTCATAGCTAGATATAGCATTATAATTGAATGTTTAATGCTGCAAAAGATACTGCAGTGCTGTCTGATATCTGTAAGTATTTCTCATAGCTAAGTGCAGTGAAATTAATTTTAATTTAGCCATGTGTAGCCAGGGGCTACTATATTGGACAGCCGGGCTCTCCCCATATCCCCTTCTGTTCTCACGGTCACCTGGTTGAGTTTGCTCACTTGGTGAGATCAGGCTTCTTGCTCTGATGTCTCTTGGGAGTGGGGTCCTTGATGTGGTGCTACCTGATCATGTAGCTCAGAAGCTTTTGAAACAGTGTAGGAGGAGTTTGAAAAGGTTTGAAGGTTTGGGATGGAGAAGAGCTAGAATGCAGTGAGCTGAGTGTGGTGGGAGATTCTGATCAGAACTCAGAAATCACAGTGGTGAAAGAAATGTAACCAGTAAAGTTCTGGCTCAGGAGGTTCCAACTAGCACTGTATCAGCCAGGGTTTTACTAGAGGAACAGATATAACACAGGATGTACAAATGTATAAGAAATCACGGCATTGCCTTACAATGATCAGATACAGTCAGATGAGGAAGCGTGAGAGGGCGTCTGCACACTGGAGACTGAAGGACTCAGTCCAAGGTCTGGAGCTCTGCAGTGTTCTGCACAAGTCTGTATCAGGAGGCTGATGGGTCTGCAATGTGAGGCTGAAGAGTCTACACCAGAAGCATCCAAGGCAGAGGTTGAGGGGTCTGCACTGGAAGCCAGGAAAGGATGTCCAAGCTGCGCTCCTTCAAGGAATCGGAATGCTTCATCCTTCCTTAATCCCCCTTTATATCTTTCAAGTGATGAGTCACTGTAGGGTGGGGCCTCTACATGGAATTACTGCACTGATTTAATTAAGCTTTTAACTTCTCAAGTTGGCACAATTTGATCAACCATTACAGGGACCAAAGACTACATTGGCAGTTGGACTTCAAGTGATGAGGGTTACACTTTAGCAGGAAAGTTTTCTAAATTTTGGGTCTGTAGTGAGACACTAAGAGACTGAGATTATGGGTAGGAGGCTAATTTATCTGGCAGACAGCACTGCACTGCAGTCTAATGCTGAGTAATGCTATGGATACTTTTGAGTGCTTACCTAGATCTACCTTGAGAATCAAGAACAAATGGCTTAGGGTGATTATTTCAAGTATTTTGAGTTTGGTCAGAAATGAAGCTCCAGTAAAGCTTGTGGCATGCAAAGATTGAGAAGAAGAGATCTTTTATGCTGAAAAGGTTATCATTGCCATATGACAAGTACTTTGGACTAGAACAATGGAAAGAATGAGCTGATGTGATCACAGGAACAAGTTGAAACCCACTATTCAGATGATATCTGGCACATTTAGGGTGGTGTGGCTGTATGTGAAACCCACTCTTTAAAGACTCAAAAATATGAAGGTGAAAGACTGCTTTGAGAAGAGAGACCCAAAGCACCATCCTCTAGGGAATGGGAATTTGTCTCTCAGTATTCAGTTCATCATGGTCTGCCATTCAGGCAGTCAGAGGCTTCTAAGATGCAGAATGACTCAGATATTTATTGCTCTAGCTGGCATCAGACCTTGGCTTCATCCATAGAACACTGGCTTTACATACATCAAGAATGCCAGAGTTGTAGGGTCAGAAGGGTTCCATCCATATTTCTAAAGAAGGGGTAGGAGCCCAGGCAGTATGCCTCTGAGAAGACAATATGTGAAGCTGTGATTGTAAAGCTGAAAGTGTAGAGAAGACCCAAGAAAGTTGTAGAATTCAGGGACATGGATCACCTGAGAAAAGCCGCGAGAAGTAAACAAAGTAGCCCAAGAGAGAGACAATGAAAGCTATGACCAGTACAAGCGATGCGGGGGCAGGGGCGCTGAAGCCCTCTGAAGCTCACACCTTGCCCTGGATTGCCCTGGCGTTAAGCACAGAACTATGGGGTATAATGTTTGACGTGCTAGATTTTGCTCTTGATTTGGTCCTATTCCATTCTGTCTCCCCACTTTTCTCTTTTGGGGTGGAAAGGTTTATCCTCTGCCATTGTATGTTGAAAAAATTTAAATTTATTTTCTTCACAAGGGCTTTCCACTCAGAAGAGTCTTTTCTGCCATGCTGAAGCAGTTAGGATTTGGGGAACTCTTCAAAATAGAATAAGTATATCTTGCAAAATGGGATGAGTATGAAGTTTTGGAAGATGAGGGACAGGACGTTATAGTTTATACCCAGATGTCCTCCAAAGCCTCAAGCCCTTATATGTAGGGCTTTGGGACAATGAGTGGGTCACAGAAGCATGGCACCCAAAAGGGGTCAGTTCACAAGTCACACAGCTGGTGTGACTTGGGGAGAAGAAGCCTGGGGGGAGAGGTAGGTTGCTACAAGTTTGGCCCAGTAGGGTCTACGTCGCTCCTCCTTCCTTGGTCCCTCGCTGCTCCCTGCCTGGAACGTCATGAGTTCTTTCTTCTCTGCCTTCCTTTGACTATACTCCCCTGTCTCGGAGCCAGCTGACTATTGAATGTGACTTGCACAAATTGTGACCTATGACAAACCTTTTCTCCTTGAATTTGTAAATATTAGGTTGTGTCCCAGTGACATGAAAGTAATTAATTTTGTTCTATATCTAATGAAGTATATGTAATTATAAAAAGATTAATAAAATACTGGTTTCCCCAGAATACAAAAGTATTTCTAATCTTAAGTATCTATATTTTTACCAATTTCTTTTCATTTCAACTATACTTGAATCATACTTTTGTTGCTCTACATGTCCCAAATTTACCCTGAGGGTTTTTTCTGTTCTACAGTTGTGTTGAGTTTGCTTAGAGTGTTCTTCCCAACTCTCCTCACACTAAAAATTAAGTTTTAGTTCTTAGATCTCAGACTTCCCATGAAAGAAAGGCTTTTTTCCTTTCACAATTCATTACTCTTTTGAACATGTTTTTAGTTTTTCTGACCTTGGTGTCGTGCTCTGTACAGTAGATGTGTGCACGAGAGCAATTGTTCTGTGTTCATTGTCCTGAAAATAAGAGGAGGTTCGAACCACTTGGATCCTTCCTGAATGTCTGCTTATAAAATACACTCACAAATGCTGGTGGAAAAGGCATTTTTTAAAATATGCAAATATTAAGCAGCACTTGTGATTGAGTTGATTTTATATTACTAACTAGATCATCAGTTTAGAAAAAGCTTTCAGAAACTCAAAACTTCACACAAGCACTCCTGGCACAACCCCAAGCAAGACTATGAAAGTGTAAACTTAGAGTAGCAGGTTAACAGTAGATCCTCGCGGCTTCTTAATGTTGTTAGAATCAACGATCACCTAAGATTTTCCCTTCACAATTTTAACACATAAAAACTAAAGAGCGCAGAACACCACTCCCTTAACAAAATTCCCAAGTGAAGCTGGCAGAGCAAAATTAAGATTTCATGATACATGACATTTACTATAGTAATCTTAGCCCACTTAGGAAGTTATTCATAGCCAAAAAGTTTTCCCAAACATATATTTTAATAAGATTTAATAACCAGCCTATCCTTTCACTTGAATTTTTTATTAAATACGCATTATTTACCAGGCATTGCATTTAGTTTAGAGTTTGCAATAAACACATTATTCTTATTGTCAAGAACTCACATTTTGGTAGGAGGTAGAATTATATGATACTTAAAAATACAGCTTTTGAGTTCAACTCCAAATATCTCCCAAAAAAAGAAAAATACAGACTTTGAGAGATGACATCGCATAGTATAGGGACACATGAATAGTCATATTTATTATGTCACGATTCACAGCACCTTAGCTGCAACACCAGCTACGTGCCCATCAGTGGATGCATGGATGAAGAAAATGTAGCATATATACACAATACATATTATTTAGCTAGAAAGCAGAATGAAATTATGTAATTTGCAGGAAAATAGATGGAACTGAAGATCATCATAATAACTAAAATCAGACTAAGCAAAATGAGATTCACCCATTTTTCTTTTTTCTTTCTGTATTTAATACAGGGTCTACAGGGTTTCTGGGATCTCACTATTTAGATTGGACTCGTAGTGATTCTCCTGCTTTCAGACACTCAAGTGCTGAGATTACAGGCCTGCAATCCCACGTCCAGTCTCAGTCCCTGTCTCAACATGCTCCGGGGGCAGGGCCTGCACAACACTCTGGGAATCAAGCCCTGGCTGCTGCTGCTGCTGCTGCTGCCTCAACAGGTGCTTTAATCCACTGAGCTATTTGGCCAGCTCCTCACCCATTCTTCTTAATGCACTAAATTAAAAAAATAACACAAAAGTACAACGGAGACTATGATGTCTTCTCTGGTCCCCTTCACAGAATGCTCTAGTTCTTATTGTTGAGATTGTTCATTTCCTTGGTATTCCAAAGTATTTAATTTTTCTTGTTGTTATTCTGAAAAGTGTTTTCCTCCTAAGTTCTTTGTTGGTGGGCTTTTTCCTGGTGCACAGAAATGCTATTGATTTTTGTTTATTGACTTTGTGTTTTGCTAGGGCACCAATTTTGGTTGTTAACTCTAGGGTCCTTCTGGTACACTATTTTGGTCTTTTATGAGGAGGCTCACGCATCTGCAAATATCACGACTTAAATGCTTCCTCTCCTATGTCCCTTTCTATTTCCTTCCTTTGCTTGAGTGTTCTCGCCAATGGTTCAAAAACTATTGAACAGAATCAGACTAAACCCCACAATGTCCCCATCGATCCCAACTGCCAGCCAGTCCACTGTGGCAATGTCCCCCTGAAGGCCCCGTGTCAACAGCAGTTAACTTGCTTTGGCAGAGTCAGGCTCTGTCCTGAAAGGTACCAGCAAGGAGCTGTGGAAAAAAATGTTTATACTGGCTTCTTCCCTTCTCTGTGAGGCGGTCCATTTCTTCACCTTCAACAGAGCTTATCATGCTCCTGTGAGCTTCTTCCTGGTTCCAAGAAGCCTAATTCTCTGCCTTGATTCTTCAAGGGAGATTGCAAATCGTAGAGCGGCTGGGCTGCTGCCAGGTACAACTCCGCCATTTTCCCTCTTGACTCTGTTTCTTTATCTGCAGAATGAGTTCATTACCTGATTTGGTTACTGTGAGAATCAAGTAAGCTAATAAAGAGAAATATGTAACATACTGCAACCAATGTGTGGAGTTCAGTAAGTGCTCTCTAACTAGTAGAATAATTTCTATGCAGAGTGAAAAGTGCTCTGAGCAAGGACTACAGAATGTGCTGTGCAAATGTTAAAGGGCAAGGCATTCAGAGTGTCAAAGAGAATGGAGGGCTGGAAAGTAAGACTTGAAAGATTAGTAGGAATTTTCCAGACAACAATACTGAGAAGTTGGTATTGCAGACTAAGGCAACACTCTTAATAAAGCATAATCAAGAAACCCGTCTCACATCAAGGCTGGAGCAGAAAGTGTATGGAGAACAGACCATAACATGGCAGAAGGATCCACCAACATTCAGAAAGGAGAGCTGTACAAATGTCCGTTCTACTCTTCCTTGGCGCTGCCTACAGAGGTGGCAGCCGTCTCCCACTTGGCACCATGGCAGCCCGCAGACCCCTCGTGAAGCCCAAGATCATCAAAAAGAGGACCAAGAACTTCATCAGGCTCCGGTCAGACAGATATGTCAAAATTAAGCACAACTGGCAGAAACCAGAGGCATCGACAACACGGTGTGGAGGAGCCTTAAGGGCCAGATCTTGATGCCCAACATAGGTTACGGAAGTAACAAAAAGGCAAAGCACATGCTGCCTGATGGCTTCCGGAAGTCCCCGGTGCACTATGTGAAGGAGCTGGAGGCGCTGCTGATGTGCAACAAGGCTTACTGTGCAGAGATTGCTCACAACGCCTCCTCTAAGAACCGCAAGGCCATCGTGGGAAGAGCAGCCCAGCTAGCCATCCGGGTCACCAA
>NDGM010995017.1:0-11574 GCA_002564305.1 Octomys mimax | reverse complement strand
TACCCTCCCTCTCCCTCCCCTCCCCCTCTCTTTCTCAACATATTTTTAGTCAGCACCACCTGTGTGTCAGAGCCGGTGCTGTGCACTGAGGGTGCAAACAGGATTAAAGTGTAGTTGCTACCTACAGGAATTCAGAGGGGTCAGCTGGGCTTGATGAAGTAATTTCTTGGCAGAAGAGGGAGAAAGGTCATTCCAGGTGGCCAGAACCAACCCTGCAGAGCTCAGGAGATGGGAAACAGTAGGAACAAATGACAGCAGGAACTGGCAGAAGTTTGGGGCTGAAACATGAAGACGGGGTGGAATACAGGGGACAGGAGACTCCGAGCACTAGACAGAGTAGCTGAAACATGAGGCTGTGTCAACAGGAGAATCTGGAGAAAGCAAGGTGACGTGGGCCAGAGCAGGACAGAGCTTATAGCGGCATCCTTGACCAGGTTGGGAGAGTTGGGCGCTCATTCAGGGAAGAGAGAACAGAACTGGGCTGTCGAATTCAGGATGGGGTAAAGGGACAAACTCCTTCTCTCAAGCAGGTTGTCAGAAGTCCATCCCTGACCCCAAGGTAATCAGAGTGGTTCCCACCACTGTATAAATGGCTGCCTCCCGAGGCCTGGTGTAAAAAGGTTCCTGTGATCCTGGCACCCTGGGAGGCTGGGACAGGAGGATCACAAGTATGAGTCCAACATAGGCAGTGTAGCAAATTGAATGAGACCTTGTCTCAAAATTTTAAAATAGTGGGGGACTGGGGCCCTAGACCTAGGCCTAGGTTCAATCTCCAGGACCACCACCACCACCACCACCAGAAAAAACCAAAGACTTGACCTGCAGGTCCAGGACTGACAGGTGTAGTGCTGTTTGGGGACCTGGCTTCCTCTGGTCCCAGCACTCTGGGCCCTGGGGGTGCAGTGCTGGCTCCCCTCAGCAGTCTGCCTGGGAGGGAGCAGGGTTGAAGGTGGGCCCCTCCCCTCTGGGACTTGGGCCTGCCCAAGTGAGTTGCCCAGCTCTGAGCCTCTCTCCCTGTCTTTGATGCTTACTTTCTGGTCCCAGGAGACAGACAGGGGTGAGGAGGGTCACAGGCTGCATTCCCAGGAGTCCTATGGAGAACAGAGCTGGATGTGTCTGAGCAGGTGGCTTCCCACCAGTTGGGGGCAGCAGAGGGCAGCGAGTGGACTTCGGGGTGGCAGCTCTCTGGGAGAGCCCAAATGTGAGCGTTTGTGTGCTCAGGGCCACAGCGAGACTACTGAGCTCACTGAGCCACAGGGCCTGCTGCTTGGGATGGGCACAGCATCCTCAGGAAGCACCTGGTCAGCTGGTGACAGCGGGGCTCAGCCTGGCCGCTGAGCTGGCTGTACAGGATTGATCAGAGAGCTAGAACTCTGAAAGGGACCCTCATCAGCGACATGGAGGGGCAGGGGAGAGGGACAAGTTCTTCCATAGGGAGGAGGATCACAGGCTGAGGTGGGCAGAGTGCAGGCTGGCAGGAAGGTTGCTGCCCTGTGGCTGCCAGGCTGGGGCTGGTGGGCTCTTGGCCCCTGTTATCCTATAGTGCTTTCCAGGTGCCTGGGCAGGAAGTGAGGCAGGTGTCTCAGGAGAGGCAGGACAATGTCCAGCACCTGATGGCGCTCAGATCCCGCTGACCTGGCTCCCCTCCCAGCACCACCTCTGTTCTCCATACTGTGGGGAATCTTCAAGCCTGTTTCAAGCACACCCCTGGGCCAGGCCCTGGCCGGGCTCTCTCAGGTGTCCTCTCAAGGTGCCCACACCACCCCCAGAGGCAGGTCACATGCATCGCACTTCACACAGGTGGCAGAAGCAGGGTAGATGGAGAGTTCAAGATTGGCTGAGTATCACTCAGCTCCAGGTGCGGAGGCCAAGGCCCTTGCAGGGCCTGTACACAGCCCCAGTTTTATCATTCTGTCCTGCTTAGGGGTGAGGATGCTGAGTCCCAGAGGGGGCAGGTGCCAGGCCTTTAGGGGCCACAGCTGAGTCTTGCCTCTCTGCCTTACCTTGTCTGGCCCTCTTCCTGTAGGTCTGGTCCTGTGGTCGGAAGGCAAAACTAAGCTCTTCTTTGCACTTGCCCAGTGGCCCTGCAGCCCTCCTGCAAGGGACCAAGCACATCGTTCGCTATGGGGTGCAAGCTACAAATGCCTTCTTTTCCTCACCTTCTCCTGCTGCGAAAATAAAGCAATCAAGTGGCATTTGGATTGGATTGCAGACAGAATTCTATTTGAGTTCTTGGGTGGGAATTATTGTTTCCAAAGCCAGGAAGCCCTCTGTGGAGGTGGCAGCAGTGACATCTGTTTCCTTCACAAGTCTTCATGTCGGCATGAGTAACTTTTCCTGTGGAATTGCTTAAAGAACATCTAAAACGAGCCATGATTGTAACTCCCCTGCCCCAGCGCCTTAGATGGCGCAGCCTCCATGCCTTGGGACAGGCTGCGCCTTCCACCCACAATTCCTCACTGCTTCTCTGCTTCAGAGCACCCTAGTTGCCACCCAGACTCCCTCCCTGAAGCAGCCCTGTGTGCATGCGTACGCAGGGCACCCCTCCCTGCACTCCAGAACGCCCCACCAGCACAGCCTCCCCAGGACTCTGTCACTTACCATGTGGCTGTCTCTCCCACCAGCTGGCGGTGACTTTCTCAAGGGTAGGGCCTGTTTCTGGTCTTCCTGAAGCCCGAGCCTCAGGGTCAGGCACACGGTGGGGCTGGGCGGATGGAGTGGAGGTGTGAGAGGAGGAAGCGAGCAGTAAATGTATTAAGTGCAGTGAGAGTGCTGTGAGCAGGAAGAGGCGGCGGTGACCTCACTGCTTCTGACAGCCTGGGTGCGTCTGAGGCCAGAGTGGCCACTGCCCGGGGGGAGAGGTCGGGACAAGTCGCCCTGCCTGCCCCAGAGCCCGGGGAGGATACCAGCCCTGACCCAAGCTTTGATGGTGATCCCAGCCTAGGAGTTCCTCTGAGCTCTTGAGGCCAAACTCTCAGGTGAGCCTGGCCTGCAGGGACTGGGTTCCTCCTGATGGAGAAAGGCCTAGTGAGTCCTCCCCAGGGTATGTTTTGGGTCCTCAGTGAAAAAAACTGGGGTGGAAAATGATTTTATTTAATTTTTAAATTTTATTTATTTTAATTAAATTGATTGGTATGATCTAGATATATACAAGGATCGCATTCATCATAAGGAGTTCATACCTGTATGTGATATACCTAGATTTGTGTGTGTGTGTGTGTGTGTGTGTGTGTGTGTGATTTTTAATAGCACTGGTCACTCACCAGGGTAGGATTATGAGGCTGCCTCCACCACTCCTCCTCCCACTCAGTTTTACTGATCCTCAAGCCAGAGGCTCTCTGGGGTCCCCTGGTTCCCTGGTCCCCTGGTGGCTCTTGTCAGGGAGAACTGACTTTCCTGCCTTGCTGCCCTGGGGCATCAGACCCAACGCCTACCATTAGCGCTCCCCCTCTGGGCAAGCTGTTGTCCCCAGAAGGTCCCTATCATTTGTTCTCTCCAGCAATGAAGTCATCAGGGAGGCAAGCTCAAGCTGGAAAGGATTGCACGATCAGCTAGATCAGTCCACTCCTTGTTCAGCGAGGAGCACTGAGTCACAGAGAGGCTGAGCTCCTTGCCTAGCACCTCACAGTCTGGCAGAGGCATCGTGTAAGAGCTACAGCTCTCAAGCAGGCAGCTGGGCTGGGCCAGGCTCCGCCACTTCCTGGTTCCAAGTTGCTTGTCTTTTCTGAGCCTCTGCTGTCCCACCTGCACATTGGGCGGAGAGAATTAAACAAGGTAAGTCCGTAAAGCTGTCTAGCAGCTCCTGAAGCATGTGTGTGTTCATGGATACCGTGGCTGATTCTTATTAGGGTGTGGCAGTGGCCCTCACTGTTACTAGTGGCAGGGCTGGGTGTTGGTCCCAGCATCCTTGACCCTGAGTGGCCACGCTGCGCATGGCATCTGCTGAGCGCATTCACTCACACACAGGGTGCAGGATGGGGAAGCTTGGGTGGGGAAGAAGGACTGGGCCAGTGAGTCACCCAGGAACAGTGACCAGTGGTAGGACTTCAGCCACAGGGCCTGGGGGGACACAGAGGGAGAAGAGAAAGGTGAGGGAGTGTTCTGTGCTCCCAGCTAAAGCGCTGAGGAGCTGTGTGTGCCCCTCCAGACCTCTGGGACAGGCTCGTGCTAAGGGCCAGTGTTCCTGGCCTGAGGATTTATGGGTTGGCGAGACACTCCCTGGGTGCCTGGGGTTGTCACATGTCTGGCTGGGACCTCAGGAATTAATTTCTGATTTCTGTTCACTGATAACGGCTCAGGCCTGGGCACTGGCAGATACCAGGAGCGCTCTCCTTCCTTGACCCTGCTCTCTTTGTGATGACAGGACTCCTTGCTCCTCCCTCCTTCAGACCCTCTGGATTCTGTGGTGGTGGTGGTGGATGCGGCGGTGGTGGTGGCAGCATGTGACTTGGGAGGCCAAGGGCCCCATGCTAACTTTGGGTACCTTATGAGTCAGCCTGACTCACCTCTGTCCTACCTCCAGCCCTATGCTGTGCTGGGAATCTACCTGGATCGGCTGCACATAGCTGTCCTGTCCCTGCTTATCTCAGCAAGCTCCTGTGCTGTCTCACCTCAGATGTTGCTAAAGTGCCTTCTCCAGCAAGCCCACCCAGGTTGCTCCTCAATGAAATCCTTTAAAAAGCCTCCCAGAGCACTTTCGCTTTTTTCCTTCAGAATTTTTTACTTAACTGATTCAGAAAACACTTAAGGAACACCTGTGGGAATGCTGGGACCCCTGCTCTGGGGCTTTATGGTCCAGTGTGGTGGGAGGCCTTAGATTCCTTTAACATTACAAATATGGAAAGTCTGCCGAGAGACTTGTGTGGTCTGAGAGTATCAGCCCCAGCCTGGCAGGAGAGACCTGCAGAGTGCAAAGGGGACATCCTTTTCTGGTCCCCTCTGGCTAGTGGCTGTTTTGGTCTCTGGTTTGCACTCATGACACATCACTTCCTGACAGTCACACGTAGGGTCACATGAAGCTTAAGGGGACATCTGCATGTAAACCTTCTGCTCTCCTGCCTCTTCAGAAGGAGGACAGAGAGTTGTGTTTCATCCGAGAACTCCAGGGATCAAGGTGCTTTTGGATCTAAGAGATGTGCCAGGTGGGGAGACCTCAGGGGTATGGATGGGCAGGCGGGTGCAGGATTCTGCAGCTCTTGCCCTGACCCCATAAACCACACATCCAGAGAGCGCTAAAGGTGAGCTTTCAGGGCATGAGAGATGCAGAGTGTCCTCAAAGACAGGCCAGCATGTAGGGGTTGCGGGGAGCATTGATTTGGATCCTGCTCTGGGCTCCCAGCAACTCGAGCTTCTAGGGTACTTTCCCTTCCTGCACTCATGTGACTGGCCTGTGTGTCAGTGTCATTTGTGGACACCCTCTAACAGCTAGCTGAGAAGGATTTATTCATTTACTTTTTTGCTAGCTCAGGCTGCCTTCAGGGTGGGTCTGGTAATGCATGTGGAGCTGGGGATGGAACCGTGGTCCCCTAGCTCCTGACTGGGTTTGCCCAAGCAGGTGCTTAAACAACTGAGCTAACCCGAAAGCCCCCTTGCTAGCTGAATATAAGGGTGAGTCAGTGAGCCTCTTTGAGTGTACTTGTTAATTTGCAGGTGTGTGTGTTATGGGTATGTGTTTGTGTGTGAATTGTGGCTACAGTGGAGGTGGGAGACACAAGATACATGCACTTACCTTTGTAGGGTGCTCTTGCTGGGTGAATTTGCATTGATATCTGTCCTTCAATGTGTGTTCCTGCCCTAAGTGTTTGGGTGTGGCTTTTTGTTTTTTTTCTTTTTAATGTGTTTAGTATAGGGTCTCACTACACAGCTTGGACTCATAGTGATTCCCCTGTTTTCAGCCTTCCTGGAGCTGGGATTACAGCTGTGTACCACCACACCAGGTCTTGGTGGCTGGCCAGTGTGCCTGGAGGTGGGGCCGGTGTGGCATGTGGTTGAACCCGGGTCCCTGCACTTGCATTAGGAGGCACTTAGTCTGCTGAGCTATCTTGCTGACCCTAGATGTGGCTTTCTCGGCAGTCTTTGAAGCCAAGTGTGGCCCTTGAGTGTCACAGTCCCCTTTTGGGCCCTCACGCCCCATGAATTGGTTCTCTTCATGTGATTACAAGCAGAGGAGTATGGAGATTTTTTACATTCAGCAGGCAGTGGCATGAATTTGGGAGGCCTCTGCAGGCATGGGGTGGCCTGAGAGTTGGGTGGCCATCAAAAGGCACCAACTTAATCCTGGCTTAAAATGCCTCCCTGCTTTCATCTGTCACAGTGCCTGACATTCCACCGTGGGCGAGTCACTACCTCAATTGGGGTCCTCTCTTCTGGTGCATACCTCTCCAGGGAGGAGGCTGGGGAGAACAGGAGGAATGGCACATCTGAAGGACCTGGGCAAAGCCAGGAATTCCTGGGTATAGTTAGTGCCAAACCCATGCGGGCCAGGCAGCCCAGCCCCAGCAGCTGTTCTAACTTTATGGGATCATCACATTGACTGAGGAAGGAGCCTGGACCACTTCCAGCTCAGCCCCTTGTATTACAGGTGGGAAGACTGAGGCCTGTAATGGGGAAATGTGTGTAGCATAGGAGATTCTTAAAGCATGTGCCCTGGAGTTGTGAAAGGGAGACCTGGCTACTAATGTCCTGCCACCGCCCTACTTGTTACTCTGGGTCTTAGGTAGCTTGTTTGTAGCATGAGCGCCAGCCTGTGTCCTCTGTAGACCTTCCTGCCTCTCAGGCTGTGAGCCAGGAGGCAGAACCCCCAGCCCCTACCCTTTTCTGGTGTCCTGCCTGTCTCCCTGCGCACCTAGCGTTTGTCCTCTCATGGGGCTGAGAGGTGGCACTATCTGGATGGGATCTTCTCCTCCCTTTCCTGTTGGTACAGAAGTGAAACATCCATCAAAACACCCTCCCGCCTTGAAGCCTCTGTCTTTGGGTGTAGATTTCAAAACTGGCGTGGCATGAGCTTGGCCCAACCACAGGAGGACCTGAGAGGTTCTGCCTCCAACCTGAGCTGTGTCTCAGGGCCTGGGGTGGGCAGTGGAAAGCAGGAGCAAAGCCACTGCCTGTCCATCTGCAGCAACCTGAGGTCAGCTTGTTGCAAGGGAAGGAGGCAATGAAGGCTGGCCTGGGTACTGCCAAGCAAAGGCTGGGGCTGGGGGGAAGGAACTTGCCCTAGACTGAGTAGCTGCTACTTGAACATGCAAGGCCCAGGCTCTGGGCTTCACCCTGAGGGAGAAACAGTGGTCAAGTGATCGGTGATGCCAGGCTCCTGGGAATCCAGGTCAGGGAGCTGTAATGCAAGCCCATGTGTCCCTAGGAGCTGCCTCCTAGGTTGAGAGCAAGGTGCAGGTGAGCACAGGCCTGGCCAAGGCTGCCTCCCCTGAGCCCCGTGTGACAACCCTGCACTCCAGGAGGTGTCCTTCCCCTCTGCCTGTGGCTCAGTGTGGGGGTTGATCTGGGATGTCAGTTTCCTCTATACACAGGGTCTCCACCCTTCCCACTCAGGAGCCAGAGCCCTGCTGGTTACAATCCCTGCTCTATCCTGTACCAGCTCCATTGCTTTCAGCAAATACCGCAACTTCCCCGAGCCTCTGTTTCCCATCTTGGAACCCCCAAACATTCTGAGTTCTGAAGCCTGTGTCCTCCCACAGACTCCTCTAATGACAGGTAGTGGCCCCGTGGGGCGGGAGGTGTTCAGTGAGTTACCAGGGACACAGAGACATGACAGAAGAGGAGCTCAATAACTGGTCATTTATCATCATCCTCTTCACTTGGAATTGGCTAAAGTGAGTGGATGAAGAAATCATGCGTCTGGATTCTGAACGGCTTCTGGGAATGACTGGAGCACCTCCTGGGAGATCAGGTGGGGTGGTGGTCACAGCTGGGGTTGGGCACTGCTGGAGGACTCAGCTCAGCCCCTTCCAGCCAGAAACCCCGCCTGGCTGTCTCCTGCACTTTAGTCAGTGATATGGAGGGAGCCCAGGGGGTGCCTGTGAGCCAGCTGGGCGGATGGTGTCTGGAGTAGTGATGGGCTCCCAGGGCAGGGGCACAGGCTGCACAGCTGCCCACACACACTCAGGAATCAGAGAATGGCCTTGTGGGAAAGCCCCGGGACTTAGCTGAGCCTAACACAGTGACACAGCTGTCTGACAAGTACAGGTGCACACGGCTCTGTTAATGGAGGCAGAGGGGCCCATCTGAGGAGGAGGCAGGCTCCATCCTGGTGGACTGGGGAGGCTGCCCGTTGTGCTTTAGACATCGTGCCTACTCCCTGCATGAAAGCTGAGGCCTCCCCCGAGTGGCCCTGCCCACCCCTGCACGCTGCACACAGGGCGTCTCTATGAGGTTGCTTTAGAAGCAAGCGCCAGTTGAAAGATTTCAAAACTTCCCAACTGTCTGTCACTGTGCAGAGAGGTGGTTGTCCTGGAGCCAACCGCCATCAGTAATCATGATAAGAAAGCTAGTGACTCCTGGCTGTAGTTTTGTCTTTCTCCCTCATTCTGTAAAATAGGTGTCATTGTTAACTTGTTTTACAGATGGGGATACTGAGGCTCAGACAAGTCCAGGAATTTGCCCATAGATCACCTGAACTAAGATTTGAACCTTGGTGCTGTGGGAAAGCTTGAGCCGCCCCAGGTTGAGCTTCTTGGGGAAGGTGTGTTAAAAACGGGCCCTGGCAGGATGCTTAAGACAGTCAGAGTCTATGTGCTGGGGGGAGTAAGGGAGTGATTGTGGAAACGGTGTCTTAACCCTCACAGATGAGCTGGACCCAACATATGTGATTACAAAGAATGTTATTAACAAACCCAGGCATTTATGTGGGAATTGGATGTGAGAAGAACATTTGGCTTTCGTTGAGCACTTCACAGAGAGGTGAGGGGCCTTGCCTGTCTTCTCTCAGCTAGGGGTCTGTGCAGCCACTTTGATTGTTGCATGCCAGTCTGGAGCTCTGGGTCCTTAGCAGGCTCTAGTACAGCCCAGATAGTGGGTGTTCAGGGCTCTGTTTTACTGAAGGAAAGGATGCAACTTGACCCCGGTCCTCCATCAAAGGTTGAGATAGATCTTTGTTTTTCCAGCCATGCTGGGAAGGGAACCCAAGGTCTCATGCATGGTAGACAAACCCTGTACCACTAAGCAATATCCCCACCCTCTGCCTTGGGTTTGAAATAAGACTTGCAGACTTGAAGACCAGTTAGTCCCTATTTCTGAGTTTGGAGCTCTAGCTGTTCCCCGAAAAAGGACAGGAGAAAAAGACTCATCTTCTTTCATCATCCACAGCTGACTGAGAAGCTTCCCTGGGCCTTCTAGCCCCTGAAGGAGAGTCAGCAAGCTGTGAGGCTGGGCATTACAATGGGCTGCAGTCTGAGGTCCTCGATTAACCGTGCTAAATCCTTGGGAAAGAACTTTTCTCTCTCTGGACCCTTAGCAATACAGCCTTTTAGATCCAAGTCGCTGTCCACGATGATGAATGTGTATCATACTCAAGGCCCCTTAAGGAACAAAAGACTTCTAGGGAAATGTGTGTTGGGTCAACATGAACCATTCCCTGTTCCTTGAAGAATTGTTCTCCCCCTGATCTGAGCTCCTGAGCTCCTTGGCAGTGCATACATTACTTACCCCATGGTGTGCGTGGCTGTCATGGTTACTGTGGCTGGTGCATACCAGACTCTCAGTAAGGTGAATGAGTGACTGGGAGAGAGGGCATTGAGCCCTGAGTTAATTGCTGGTTTGGGTGGGTGGGGGTGCTACTCATAGTAGATTTCAAGTAAAAGGTGGCTGTCGAAAAGCATTAAGGGTCTAAGCTTAGGGGGAAGAGTGCACACCAGAAAGTGGCTCATGTCCCACCTACACTCCTAGAGGGGAGAGTACTCTGTATTTTAAAACTCAGAAACAGGATCAAGCTGTCTCTTGGTGCAGAACAAGCTCTATAAACCGTAAAACGTGCTTCATGGTTCTTTATATTAGAGTGTCAAAATTGTGCAATCTTCATCAGTGTAGAAAATAAAAACCAAGAAAAAGTACAAGCCCGTTGGGGAAAATTGGTTGACATAACAGCCTCGGAAAAACCCATGCAGGTCAGTCAGGTGTGGCTGAGGCTGGAGAAGCCAGAGTTTATAGTGGTGGAGATCCTTGCCCGTGTGCTGTCATCCCAGGGTCCGGGGCTCCCCTGGAGTGCACTGCCTCGTCAATGTGTCATTCCTCTGGATTAGGGTCACCTCTAATACCAAGAGATATTTGTTGAGCCACAGCTAATTTGAATACCTCAAATACCTAAGTGCACAGTGCTGGGTGCAAAGGTCAGGTGCACTTGGACTGTGCTACCTGGGAAGGGTTTGAGTGAGGTAGCATTTGGGCCCTGTGAAGACTGCTGACAGGTTCTGACAGGGATAGGTCTTCTATGGATGTGAGAAGTTGAGGAGGAGGAGGAGGCAGAGGAGAAGGAGGAAGAGGAAGAGGAGGAAGAAGAGGAGGAGGAGGAGGAGGAGGAGGAGGAAAAAGTGAAGAGAAAAAGATAGGCAAAGGGAAAGCTTAAAGAGGGTGGGCAAAGAGGTGGTGTCCTGCAGGAAAAGCTCAGGCACTAGGCAGCCCTGGAAGCTGGGAGTCCCTGGGTAAGTCACTTTACCTCTCTGAGCAAGGCCTCTTTGTTTATAGATACTGTTTTTCTGTCGTTTTCTGTTTGGGCAGATGACATGGGATACTACTTACTGTATACACTGCCTATGTTTGATCTCATCATATCTAGGGTGCTGGACCACAGAGGGGATCAGATCCTACACAGGGCATGGCCCAGTACAGATGTCCACCCTCCCCCAGGACCTAGAGAGGGCTGCCAAGCCTGCCTTTTATCGAGTGATGGATGAGATGTGTTCTTCATATTAGGCATAGCACTAACTTTAAGTTACTATCCCATTTGCTTCTGTTGTTGGATCGCCTAGAACAGAGAGAGGCACGGGTGCATGAATGCCAGAATTCTTCTGAGTCCTCAGCTTGCCTCTCCCTCCAGCACCAGGCAGGACCAGGCTGTGGCCTGCAGACCTCTTTCCTCTCTGATTCCCCATCATCTGTAATGGAGCACCTTGAAGGCTGCATGTATGAACTCCTTCTATTCCTCCTCTTGTATTAGTCCTGGAGCTGTCAGGTGGGGGCCGCGGAGCTTTAACCTCAGAGCCCAGTGCAGCCTGGTAAACGGGTGCGTGGCCTGAATGGGGCGCCCAAATCCTGATCGGGATACTCAGGAGATCCTTCAGACTCTCAGGTCTTTCCCTAAACTGGGCACCAGGGATCCTGTCCCTAAGGTGGTTGTCCTTGCTGGGGTTCAGTGGCTGCAGGCTGCCCCCTCCCGGTTAGAGATCTACGTGGTCAGAGTACTGCTAGGTGCTAGCCGGCGGACCCCTCAGAGGACCACGTGCTTGCCCTCCAAGCAGTCACAGGCTGGGAGCATCGATCTCGCAGGTGGAGGAAGGCGCGGTGTTCTTCCTCGACAGGACCGGAGGGGAGTTGTAGTTCCCCTAGGCGCGTGGAGAAAGGGCTGGG
>NDGM010995004.1:0-19232 GCA_002564305.1 Octomys mimax | reverse complement strand
GAAGGGTCTACAGGGTGTTCAGGGTCTCACTACTAGATTGGACTTCTAGTGATCCGCCTGTTTGCAATCCCCCAAGAGCTGGGATTACACCCACGCCCAGTCTCAGTTGCCATCTCAGCTTGCACTGGGGGTGGGCCGGCCCCCCCAGCTCCTGTGCCTGCTTGCAGTACCTAAAGCAAACAAGCTACCTCACTCCTGAGATAAACATCCTGTTTGGTCAAGGTCAGCTGTTAGTCACTAGGCAACCTTGTGTCACGAGTTACAAACATTACAGAAGTATGAAGGATCGTTCAGTTGGGCGTGGAGTTAGTCTTACCCATCAGGCCCAGCTTTTGTCTTCTTGCCTTTATTGTTCCTGGCGCTGTGTCTTCCTGGGTGTAGTGAGACCAGCGGATCCCTAGCCTGGTGATACAATAGCAAGGCCACTGAGATGCAGGTATGCCCCAGAAAGGTCAGGAAGGCAAAGCGTGTGCAGTCAGCGAAGGCATTGTGTGTGTGGGATGCGGGTGGCAGGATGTAGATTTTCTTGGTAGAGTTCTATTGGTATTTTCATTGTACTTTGCATAGCAATTCTGTTTTTTTGGACAGTACATCAAAAAACAGTTGATGTTTTACAAACATTAAAAATCAGTTTTTTGATATGTAATAACATTCATAAAATTAAGATTTAATAATTCAATAAAATATTCTAAGAAATAAACGTGGGCACTCACAAAGCGCCTTTACAATAAAATGGGTGTTATGCCTTGGGCTACACAAGAAAACAATGAAAAAAGTCCAGAATAGAGACTTATGTGTGGGACTCACCCGGAAAATAGAGCATGTGGTCAGATCGCTTTTCGCGAAGTGCACGTTGACCTGGACCTCGTAAGGAAAGAGCTGCGGAAGCGCCTGCCCGTAACGTTCCAACCGGACAGTGCCCCTGTTCTCCCAGGCGTGGACGGCGACCCAGTTGGGTGGGAAACCAACCGTTATCACTGGTGAGTTTTTGACCCAGACATGACTCCCCCAGAGACTGCGCTAAAGCGTGCTGCGGGACTCTTCCAGAGTCCCTCCACGGAGCCTGGGGGAGGATCCTCAGGTCACAGCCTGAAGGTGCGGCTGCGGGAGGCGGCAAGGAGCCCGCAGAGCAGCCAGCCGCCAGGCAACCATGCAGCTGGACTCCGCAAGTGGGTACGCAGCGCCCCGTGCCAGGAAGCCTGGAGCCGGGAAAGGCCTGGGTGGCCTTACTCTTTCGCTACTCAGTGCACTGCGTCTGCAGTGCTTCGATGTTTGTCTTGCCACACCTAGGGCTAACTTTACATTAAAGTCCTGGAAAGGTGAATTTGAAGTACAGCGTTGGGGCCGCAGAACCAGTCCCTTGGCTTTCCAGGTGTACTTAGTTCTTGCCCCTTGTGGTGTTCAAACACGCATCTGGGACAGACTGGCAACTGAGGCATCACTGCACTTCACGTTCCCTGTACATGGCGGAAGGCCCGTGCACTGAAGCCCTGCCCAGGCCCCGCTGTGGCTGGGCCTCCCCTACCTCAGCCGCAGGCACTGGACTCCAGTGGAGCAGACGCCCACTGGCTGGAGATGGAGCTGGCACATGAAGCCCGTTCCGGAAGAGTAGGGTCCCTTTCACTTAAGCTTTATTGGACCCGTCACACCAAAATTTCCAAAGTGAGGTAGTCATTGTCCTCCCCAAAATGTTTATCACCATGAAATTTAGAAGAAAAACTTACTGTGCCTTACATTTTTGTCTGGCTGTTTTGAACTTGCAGACTGTTGCTTATTATGTTTAAGAATTTAAAAAAACAGTAAATAGCAAATCATTTATTGGAAGGGTCAATAGCTTCAGCTTCGGTGGTAAATTCACCAGCCCAGCAGATAGTCATCAGGTTGGAGGAGTATACGCTTGTCAGTCATCAGAAAACCGGTGGCCATTGGGGCTGTCACGTAGAAACCCAAAGTCGCTCAGAGGCCAGATCTGTAAAATCCACAGGAGGTGGAGACCGTCAGTGAAGGCCCGCTCTAGCCTCACGCCCCCGTCCTCATCCCTTCTCTGTGGTCAGTGAAACTTCCTTCATGCTCATCAGCTGTGAGTAAATTTTTGCCACAGAGTGAGACTAAGGAACCATTTTTTGGTGTATTTAAATGACTTGAGTTTGAAGCCTTCAGAGGTGCAAGAATTTGCATGCAGTGTGTATCTCAGAAGTGGAAGGTTTAACACGCAAGTTAACCCGCTGCTGCAACCAGCCGTGCCTGTCCCCTCCTGCCAGCAGCCCGAGGTGGTGAAGGCAGCCGCCTTCCTAGGTCCTGCACCCTTCGCACAGGCCAGGGCTGTTCTTGGGCAGATGCTCATATGCACTGTCCCATGCTGGTGCCACAGGTGGCAGTGGGAGACAGAGTGAAGATCTGGCGGAATGTGAATTTATGTTTACAGTTAAGGGATGGGAATTGGATTATAAAAACCCTTCCAGTTACCTCCCTCTGTGAGGTGGACAGGTAGTGAGCTGCCAAGTGCAAGCCAGTGTGTACGAGAGGTTCAGGCACTGCACCCGGAAGTCCCACTAGGCTGAAGACAGCAGTTACTTGGGGGGAATCTTGTTTTCTCCACCTCTGAGAATGAATAAAGCCAGCATTCCAAGGAGAAAAGTGTACCTTAAAGAAGATGCGTCCTCTTATCAGTCCATAAGGGATCGGTCCATAGTACCTGGAATCTGTGGAATTCTGTAGATTGTCACCTTCTAACCAGACGTGGCCCATGGGTACCTACAGGCAGAGGGGAAATTGGCCCCTTTAAAACAGCACAATGACCTGGGCACCGTCTCTAAAAAGCTTGCATATGTCTGTATCCTAAGTTGGCAGTTGTTATTTTTCACGCAATAAGACAATTTAGTAAATATCAAGGACTTAAAGTATTTAAAAGACCAACCTTTATCATGTGGTTCCCAAACATTTATTACGAAAACTGAGGTTGGAAGAGATCAAGAGTGTGACAGAATCATTAATTTAATCAGACTTCAAAAGAGGTCACGAGGATGCTGACCAGAAATGTGCCCTCCTGTCTCAGCGACAGCATAAGCAGGGCAGCAGCTCCACGTCCCGAGGCCAGCTCCAGGGCCGGCCCTCTTCGGTGTTCATGACGAGCTGGACGGTAATTGATCCTGACACCAATTACACACAATCTCATCATTCTACAGGGGCTTGTCAGGGTTCTCATTAAGAGCCTGCTCTGCCTTTGTGCAGACGTATCTTCCTGCATTATACTTTGATAATGACCATCACAATCACAAGAAGCCATTATAAAACCATCAGTTGTAAAATTAATGACAGTGACCTTCCTAAGTGGAAAGGCCCAATCTCATATGGCCTGTGCGTCAGCTGGTAAATACATTAAATTCTTACTCACTGACCATCATACTCAGGACAAAAATTATGTTCAGAAAGTGCTTCTTGCCCGAAGTCTGCTAGAGCCTCTTCCAGCCGTGCAAGCCTCCAAGGTTTCTCTCAGCGACAGTGTACACTGCTCCTCTGAAGCTGTTAATTTTACAGCTTGTTACCCAAGAAAGTTGAGCTATTGACTAAACACAATTTGACCTATTGGGAAGGAACTTATTTTTGTTCTGTTCAATAGGGTTTTATAGGCGACACATTTTCTTTTGTGACAAATTACCTTTTTGAAGAATAAATTGATGATAAGCATGTAAAATTTTAAATTCATTTTAAGAGACTTATGATTCTGTGACACGTAGAAACACTTGCCCAGATCCTCCAAGTTAATGCTTTGCCTTTTGACGCACTTAAATATTAAACCTAGCTGGGCGTGGTGGCACACACCTGTAATCCCAGCACTCAGGAAGCTGAGGCAGGAGGCTTGTTAAGTTCAAGGCCAGCCTGGGCTAAAAAGTGAGCTTAAGGCCAGCCTGAACTACACAGTGAGACCCTGTCTCCAAAACGAAAGTTAAATCTATTTTATAGAAAAAAGGATGTAAGTTGATTGGAAGAATATCAGAGCCAGCAGTATACAAGTGTAATTCCAACCCTGAGAGGCTGAGGCAGGAAGTTTCAAGTGTAACTCCACAGCCAGATCCTGTGTGACAATATAAAGGTCTAAGGGGCCAGGGATATAGCTCAGCAGCTTAAGTGCCTGTCTGGCAAGCGCAAGGTCCAGAGTTCAATCTCTTGTACCACAAGGTCTGAATCACAGGATGTGAGATCACACGGTCATTAGTGGAACATGTTACAGGTCCTAGGACCAAGAGCAAGACCACTTTCTGCCTGCATGCAGTAGTCCCTCGCTATTTCATGGTTTGACTTTTATGGACTCACTTTTTCATGGGTTTTCAAAAAATATTAATCTAAATTATTTATCAAGGATTTTTTCACTATCATGGGATTTTGTAGAACCATACAGTATATGTATGTTGTTAAAATTACATAGGTTTGAGTTTAGAAAATGGTTAGGAACATTAGTGTTCTCAAAAGTGTAGGAAAGGTTTATGAGTGTGGCTTCATAAAGCCTTAAGATACATCTGTAAGTACTACATATACCGCCACTACTTCATTGATCTTCACTCACCGCAGGGCTGTCTGGGCTGTCGCTGGCGCGGGGAGTGAGGGCCCGCTGGCCTAAGAGACTCGTGCAGTGAAGTGGGTGCCAGCCAAGCCCAGTGAGGACATGAGTACCATGGCAGGGCACAGGCGAAATGGAAGGGTGGCAGCAAACATGAAAAGCCCCGGATGACACATTTGGGAGAAGTGGTCGGGGAGAAGTTCCAAGGTGAAGATTTTGTGCTTGTTTCCCGTGTTCGTCACAATGTGTATGCTCGTTTGTTTTACAAGTAGTCGGCAAGTAAGGGCCAGCAATAAGAGCCAAAGCAAAGCATTCTGCAGACCTGGAAGGCAGCGTCCTGCCTCCCGAGGAGGCCTCCGCCCACTCGCTAGCTGCAGACCACAGCAGGTTTACACTTGTACCCTGCTTCCCCTCCTGGATCTCATCGTGTGCCCGGGGAGGCTGTGCAGTCTTCTTTCATTATGATACACTAAGGCAGAGGGCAGTAACACCATGGTTTTAACTGCCAATTTGATTGTTAAAATAAAAAAAAAAGTACTTTGTGTATTTGCTTTTCTCTTATGACAAATGAGACAAAATGTTGCTTCATGAATTGAGAAACGAAACGTACTTGGACATAGTGGCACAGGCTTGTAATCCCCACTACACCTGAGGCTGAGGCAGGAGGACTGCAAGGTCTGGGCCAGCCTGGGTAACAGAGACCTGTCTCAAAATAAAAGTTCATAAATGAGGGCGAGGAGTGGAGCTCAGTGGAAGAGCGCCTACCTACGCGGGTCAGACGTGGCAGGTGTACCACCTACAGCGCTTGTCCTGTGACCTCCCACTGCACACCTTTGCCCTCTTCTGAGCTACCTCTTCCTGTCCTCATTTCATAGTGTTCTTTAGTTATTATAGAGATCTGCTCTTTGAGATAAAGATGGCAAATGCATGTCTGTCACTTTTCTTACCAATCTTTGCTTTTCTGACTTTTAGATTTTCAGTCATGGAAGACTTCTCTAGTTTCACATTTTACCATTTAAGTATTTTATTTTGGGGGAATGTATTCACAGAGATAGTATAAGGTTTGGGATGTTGACAAAAGTTTTTCTTTCTCTTTTGTATTGGGGATTGAAACCAGAGCCTTCACACTAAGCTGCACCTCGAAGCGCTTCTTGAGCAGGGTTTTGCTACGTTGGCCAGAGTAGACTTGAACTTGCATCCTCCTGCCTGGCTGTGGTGCTGTGGGATCACAGGCTGCTTTTATTAATCCGTGGACTGGCACAGGAGCAGCGGCAGCATCCCCGCCCAGCACGCTCAAGCTGCGTTGATCCCTGTCCACTAAAGAGACGCTACTGCAGTAGGCGAGTCAGTGCCAGCGTTTTCCTCTACATCATTTTTTTTTTTTGCGGAACCGAGAATTGAACTCAGGCCCTTGCGATTGCCAGGGAAGCGCTTATTCCACTGACCCATCTCCCTGGCCCCAAATTGTAATTCCTCTGCATCATTCTCTACATTGGCCTTTTCTTTTCTTTGCGGTGCTGGGGATTGAACTCAGAGCACTGGCTTCTGACGCTGCATCTGCGCCTGCGCTCGTGTCCATGACCCCTGGGGTCTCAGTAATTTTCTTACAGACCTGCAAGTGTTCCTACAGATTTCAAGTGTTTATTACGAATACTTCCTCCACTGTGGGTTCTTCCCTTCACATTACATTCCCCGAAGTTTTAACTGTTAGAGGTGGGGGGCTCAGTGGAAGAGCACTTGCCTCACATGTGAGGCGCTAGCACTGCACGGCAGGACAGGAGACATGGAGGTTACTGCCACAAACACATGAGCATTTCTGATGTCTTTCTGCCCTGACCAAATAGGAGTCCCTAGCACTCTTTTCTAGTCTGAAGAACCTCCTGCAGTATTTCTTGCAGGGCAGGTTCACTGGCAATGAAATTTTTCAACATCCTGACACTTCTTTTTGTTTGAAAATATCTTTATTTTCCATCATTTCTGAGATGTACTTCAACTGGACATAAGCCCCAGACAGACCTCACATTTCCTTTTCCTGTCGCTTTTCGTACTGGTGAGGGTGATGGGGCAGCGGCAGCAGCTGTCTGCTTCCTGCGCGTAATGTGGCTTTTCTCTGTGGCTTTTCGCGGATTCACCGTGAGGTGCCCCACTGTGATTTCCCTTGTACTTCACCTGAACTTGGGTCTCTGGTTTGGTTTTGTTCACACTGGGAAAAGCAACAGATCCCCGTCTTCTCAGTCCCATGGAGCTTCCGCAACACGGGTGTTGGTCTGTTGAACACCGCCTTACAGGTTACTGGGGATACTGTTTTTCTTTTTCCTTTCATCAAAATTTGTATACTTTTTATTGCTGTCCTCTACTGATTCTCTTGCAGTTTCTAGTCTGCTGCAGGCATCTAGTGTATCTTCAAGCTGCAGAAGTTGTCTGCTCCTTTCTTATGCTTGTATTCTTTCCCTTTACACCTTAGACATATGCAGCAGTGGTGCTCCAAGGGCTTGTCCTGGTCACCTTGGCTCTCTGCAGCCAAGTGACCCCGGCTCAAGGCTCACAAGTTCTGTCCCTTCACATGGCGAGGCACCTGCAGTGCGTCTGGGACTGGCCATCCGGGGGAGTGCTGAGTGCACAGGGGTCTGGCTGGCCTGGTTGGCAGGGACATGGGCTGTGCTGCGATCAGCCTCCTCTGCAGCCTGCTTGGAAGCTTTGGAAGGCGCGATGCTGCCAGAGGCTCTGGGGACCACTGTGTCACTGGCCAGAGAACCGTGGGCTCGGAGCCCCCTTGGTCACTTGGCTCAGTCTCCATTTGCTAGGAAGCAGGCACAGCCTCACACTGAGTCCCAAAGCCCAAGGAAGAAAGGCCTGTGGCAGCTCACTTATCCTGTGTGCCCAGCTGTCCCCTGGGTGGCCACAGCTGCAGAGGAGCTGGGGCCGTGGCTTGCTTTGCTCTTCCTGTCAGGGACAGCTTACTGTTCAGTGTGAGGACGGGTTTCCCTGAGTGCCAGGCGGCAGGCCCACTGCCAGTGCTTCACGTACCTTGCTCCTCAACGCTTCTTCTGTAAAACTATAAAGAGTATCACTTGGGCAAGGACACAAAGTGGCTTTTATTTTTTGGGACAGGGTCCTGCTGTGTGGTTCAGGCTGGTCTTGAGCTCACTATTTAGCTCAGGCTGGCTTCAGATTCACAGTAATCCTCTTGCCTCAAGCCTCTCCAGTGCTGAGCTGACAGGCATATGCCGCCACACCTAGACTGGCATTTCTGGTGTGAAGTGAGTGTTGGCATTGTGAAACTTGAGTGTCCAGGGTACTGCCTGGGTCCCGCTTTATCCTTTCCCTGTTGCAGGCTAGAAAAGACCTCCCTGACTCGGCACGATCACTAAGCTGCACTGATAAAGGCTCACTCTGTCCTGGATACACTTGAGATCAGCACGAGTAGAAAGTCCTCCAACAGGCAGGGCATGAGATTGATACAACGAAAATCTATCCAGTGGAGAGGCTGCTCGGAGGCAGTCCCTAGGAACAGTCGCAGGGCATGGTGTATAAAGAGCGTAAGACAGTTTTGCTTTTTAAATTTCCAACAGCATTTTGATGATGCTACACAGTACACTGGGTACGTGGTCTAGAGCAGAGCGCGGGTGGTGTGCAGGAGTGCTTAGTCTCCTCAGTGACACCTCTGCGTTTGAGGACCAGATGTGCGCTCAGGAGCACGAGCGTTCTGGTCATTCTCCCGAGGTCTTTGGCAGGGCGCACAGCGCGTCCTCGCTCCCACCTGTACGGCACGCGCGGCGTCTCTGCACAGCACAGGTGCGCAACACCCGCGCCCGACGCCCGCATGGCTAGAGCAGCGCACTGTCTGCCAGAGCTCACGCCTAGCGGAGAAAGCACAAGCATTTCAGCTGGAGTCAGAAATGCCAAAACCTAACCAGGGAAGGGAAGGTCCAGAGCAAAACGTGCTTACTTCTTAAGTTGAAACTGAAGCCAGGTGAGAGCAAGCATTTTCGTTTTCCACCAGGATAAGCTGGTAGATGGGCATGTACCTTAGAGCAGCTGTGCCTTCTCCACTAGTCTGAAGAGCACTGTAGTTAACAAGGGTTTTGCAAGTGGCTTCCATTGGAAGCCCCAAATTCTGTGTCTGTGCTGTTTTCACAGTCACAACGCCTCACAGTCAGGACACCTGACCAGCAGTCTGGCAGATCTGCCGTGTGCCACCTTAGAGCGTGCGTGGAGGAGTAGGAGTATATCAATGAATGTTTTCAGTGAGTGCCGTGAGAAGCTGGCTTTCCTTTGGCTTCAATCTCGATCTTCTGGTGCCTGGGATACAGCTGGCCCTGAGGGTGGAGAGCCCTGAGATCTCCTGCTTCTCCTTCCTGCCCCAGGGGCGGGGTGCTCCCCGAGCTGGCACCTGCACCACGGGATGAGACGCCATCCTCCCTCTCCGCTGTCCTTACTGAAGAGAGATGTACCTGCTGCCTGCACAATTAAAGACACTCAAGAAAGAGGACTCCAGAATTGCTGCAGACCGCAGCAAGAACGGGGGATAAGTGCAGTTCAAGACTAGTACTTGGGAGTACTAGTCTGAAGGGGATTCGTGGCAGTGTGTCCTTTATTGTAACAAATCTTTAAAGTTTAACATCCACTGTATAATATTTTTTAGTCATGCCTCATAGGATGCAAATTCTTTGAGCCAAAAATCTATATAAATGTTCATAAAATGACTTTATTTTAGCAATTAATACCTTCAGAATTGTTTCTAGTGCATTTTCCAGGTATGTAGGATCAAGTCAAATTAACTACACCACTAAGTAGCTAATGCATATTCTGCTTACCCAAAACTTCCATATCTAAGATGTATCCATAGTAAGACTATGCTTACTAACTACTGGAAAGAACATTTGGAAAATGAAATAATTTGTTAATAATAATGTTGTAAAAGAGTTCTGCTAAGCCCAATCTTTGACTCTGGTAACATCAAAACTGGAAACATCACCAGTAAATAATCAGGAGTTGACCTTCCTATAACACCAAAAGGCACAAACAGGTTTGTAAAAAGGAGGCAACTTAAACCCCAAGGCAGTCGCTGGAAGCCCTCCCCAGCACCAGGGCAGGGCAGGGCTGCTGGGCTGTGAGGGCCCGGGAGCCACAGTGTGCTGTGGAGAAGGTCTGCCCATGCCCTACTCCTGACTGTCCTTGTCTCACACCTGGCACATATTCTGCCTCCATGAGTCAACAGACCAGGCAGTGCCCAAGGCCTGGTGAGTGACCAGGGGGGCTTGCTTCTAAAGACAGGGACAGAACAGCGAAGGAGCTGATGACTTGCACAAATCTACATGGGCCGCTGCTGCTTTTCCTCGGTCATTGCGCCCTGTCCTTAAACATGGGCTGCCTGCCCAGCATGGCACATGCCTGTGGCTTCAGCACTCTGCAAGAACAAAACAGGAGGGTCCAGCCTGGGTAATGCTGGTGTCCTGAGACTGTCTCAAAATAAGCAAATGGTGCTAAGGACCTCATAAAAGGGGCCACCTTGGGTTTCTAGCAGGTCACGGCCACAGCACACCATTTCTACAGAACTGCATGTTCAGTGTGAGGGTATGGTCGGTGTCAGGTCCGTCCTAAAAGCAGTGACAGGAGCTGCCTACCCGCAGGCCCTGGGACACCCCAGGCTCACTTCCCTGTCTGAGGAGGATCCATTCTCTGAAACCACTGTGTGCTCTATGACTTTATGGGGCTACAATGCTGGCTATTTTCTTTTACACTGCACTCAGTGAATCACAGCTCTAGTGCCAGCCAAGTCTTTGAACTAAATCTGCTCTAATTAAAAATATACATTAAAAATATACTCTGTAAAGAGTCACTGATTTGATGAAATTCAGCTGTGATACAGACTTCCGCTTTCCATTGCTTTAATGGGCAGCACCATCAAACCATGACCTGAAGCCTTAGCTCCTTCCTTAGGAAGTGTCCACATCTCTGCAAAGCTCGCCCAAGGAGGGTTGGAGTCAAAGCCAGGGTGTGGGCCTTTGCGCTCAAGACGTCAGGGATCAGTGTCTCGGTCTCAGTTCTCCGCCCCTCTTGTTCTGTGTGTAAGTATCACCTGCTCTGGTCTGGGATTCAGTAAGGAGTTGTATATTCTCAGTGAAAGACTGAGAACCCTCACCCTCAGTCCCTGTGACAGGCAAGGATTCCCTCTTTGTGCCACACAGGGCCTCTCAGGGAGGGGAGGTTAGGGAGGCTAAGTCCTAATACTGAGTTTTCCTGTGCTGTCAGAAACAGTTTGAAACAGCTGGCAAACGAGATGCATACTGTGTAAGATATATTTCCACTGGACACTATTTGTCACTTCACATATTTCTGCCCAAATCCCAACTCACTGCCACACAGATTTATTGCTACTATAGACGAATCTCTATGAGTTCTTTGAAATGTACTCTCCCTGTATCTACCTGCTTTCTAGAGTCAGGCTAGAAAGTATTTGTTTCTGAACTGGTAGGAGAAACAATATCAGCAGGAAAGAGTCCCTACTTTAAAAAAAAAAAAATTAAGTGCACTGGTCTGTGGTTGGCACTACTCAAGCACTTTGTTTACAAGGCACTGTGGTACATTGTTCCATGACAGACACTTGTGTTTACTCATCAAAACGCAACTCTGGTGGTTCAAACCCTGCACGTTATTTCATGTGAAATTTAGCTCTGTGACCACAGAACTGCCCATCAGGCAGGTGAGTGACAGGACGTTTCTGGGCTGATGCAGGATAAAGAGTAGATGAAGATCTGTGTTTGCGCTAGAAACGGAGGCTGGCACCCGACAGCTGGAGACACCAGCTGCAGCCCCACTGGGGGCTCACGGACCCCGCCGCATCTCGACACTGCCACATGCTGAAGCACGTGCAGCGCTCCCGGTGCTAATCAAAAACACTCTCAGGTGAACGGGATCACTACGCTTTTCCCAAATGGCATGCACCTGTTTCTGAAATTCCATCTCTCCCAAACCCCTATTTTGTTGACCACTATCCCTCCTGCCAAAGCTAATGGAGGTCACTTCCCAGCCGTGCCATTTCCCTTTCTTCTAGCACCCCATCTTATCTTGATCAATTCACCGCTCTTCCCCAAGCTTTCCACAGCACCTGCTCAGGACCCCATCGGGTGATCCGGCTCGGTTCTCACCAGCCACTCTTCTACCACAGCTTTCCTCCTCGGCAGCTGACTTCCGGCAGCACCCCAGACCTGGGGCTGCGTCCTGCCTGTGCCCTCGCCCTTGGAATGTGTAGCTGGCTCCGGGCACCTTCTCACCCTCGCTGGCCTGTGCCTAGCATTTTCCTCCCCAGTCTGGAATATCCCGACTGCCCCATTTAGAAAGGCACTCCATGCTTGGTGCAGCTCTGTGCCTCGTTCTGTGACTCCGTATTATGGTCTTCCTCTGTTCCTCCACCGTGACCACCTGCTCAAAAACAGGCTGTCACCGCAGCCACTGGTTCTCCATGAGGTGCTCTTGGAGAACACAACTCTATTCCTGAGCCACACTGGCTATGCCTGAGGCCCTAGTGGAGGGCACAGACGGGTGCCCACTGCTCTCAAGCCCTGTGGGCACTGCCAAGGGCAGAGCCAAGTCCACCCTCATGCAGTGCTGACCCTCGCTGTGGGCTTCACGTGCTTTGAAATGAATGAGGACACAGGTGAGTCGAGTGGGATAGCAGAGAGGCTAGGCCTGCATTGGCCTCCAGTCAGCCTCCATAACCTTTCTCCTGTGCCCTTCTTGAAGCTAGCCAAACAAGAAGGTGCCTCAGTGCTGGGCCAGTCTCTAGCCCCATGCCCACTCTGACTTTGCTGAATATGAAGGCAAGGTCAAGCTTCCCAGCTCACAGCTGACACAGGTCTCCAGCACTTCTGATCTTCGGGACGTATGTGAACAATGGACAGGGCAGATGCAAATCTCACACGACACCTGGACTTTCCCATTACTCACCCACAGCTGTGAATATTTTCCTGAACACCCAGCTCAGCCTCCTCTACTGCTGGCTGCTGGGTCTGGAGGGATGAAAGCCTGAGCTGCATCACTGGTGTGACATGTAGTGGTGCCCGGCAGTCGGCCCTGACCCAGAGGAGAATGCCCTCACAGGTCCTGGCAGCAGCACAGTGCCAATATTTTCTTGCTGACTTCACACCTACACTTGTATACCTGCTGCTTGCTTTTTTCTTTTCAGCTTTTGAGAGAAGGTCTCTACGCAGTTCAGGCTAGCCATGAAAGTATGTCAACTTTCCTGCTTCAGCCTCCTGGGTGCTGAGATTCCAGGTCTGCTCCATCATGCCCAGCTTTGCATACTTGCTGTTATGTCATTCACCTTTCCCATTTTTCTTTTGAGCCCAGAATAGCTTGGTATGGAGAAATGCCGCTATTGTCTAAGACTGAGCAGGTCATTACCATAGTTAACTTGTCATATTTCACTTATCCAAAGTGGCAACACAAGAATTTCATTGTGCTGCTTACACAAGACTTTTTTGTAGCCCACTGCTTCTAGTCAACAACAGCTCTTCCAGCAGGCTGAGTGAGGGTGACTGCCCAAGCAGACAGCCACTGTCCAATCCTGCAGTCCCTGGTTCTCCAGGGAGAATATCCCAGCACCTGATGAGGATATTCTCATCACCAGCAGAGGCCGGAGTCCGGCTCAGGTGTTCATACTGAATGGCAGGGTTATAGTTTCGTTCTTAACCTCCAACTACTTTTAAGCAAGTTAAAGTATGTAGGTATCAGATAACGCAGATAAAAACAAATATTTACATCTTACTGAATTCTATCCTGCCTCCTTAGATTCACATCAGTGGCACCGACTTCAGCGCTGCTTAAAGTGTCTGTACATCAGCGTCAGGCCACCTTGCTATGCTTCAGTAATCTTCACATACACATTTGCAAACATACAAAAATAAAACACATTACTACACAAGAAAACTCTGTAAACTACATAATATTAAACTCTCAGAGTAATTCTACACTGTTCTGAGAGTGCTCCAAGAGCAGCTCAGGACCTGCACTGCTGGAGAAGAGGCTGCCCCACGGGCCGCGCCGCGCCGCGCCGTGGAGGGCAGCCCCTGCCCAGTCAGCAGGCGTTGATTACCTTCAGAGGTGCTGGGCTTGGGAGGAGACGCTGACGAGTAAACACACTCCCACCCCAGCAGCCGCAGCCAGGCATTAGCGGCAGCCGTTGCCGAGAAATGGAAATGGGCTGCAGGGTTTTATCACTAGAGTCTGCAAAACGCCAGTCCCTTGTTTGGCTACCGAAGTCCTCCTAAGTGACATTATTAGGCAACTCTTCTGTTTAAATGACAGGAGGATTTAGTGTATCAGCAGCTTACCCCGAACACGCCCTTGCAATCTGAAAGTACCTCTTGTGTTTACAATGAACATGGTAACAGAAGGCCAGATGGCTGTGACTTTCAGCTGTGGTAAATGACACTCCAGCAGAAAAACAGCAGTAGGGTACGCAGGGTTCTGAGCCACACACTGTACGCAGTGTGCATTAAGGAACTATTAGCTTTACCTATATAAAGTGACTGTTTGCTAATGCTGTCTAATTAGTGAGATTGCTGTCAGGGCTGTCAGTTTTATGAAACCCTTTTCTACTAATGCAGCTTGGAGCAGCTGCACTGCTGACACACCACTGCATTTCCAGCTCTCGCTTCACAGCCCTGCATCACCAGTGCCTCAGTCAATGCACAACTGTCTCAGTTTCTCCCACTAATAATGATATTAATATACCCCGTAATTCCCAAAGGAAAAGGTGAGAACTGCGGCATTTCTCCGTTTACCTGCTATCACCACGCCAGTAACAGACTCTCGTCTGGTGAGCACTTTACACTGGCACACGCAGCAGTGGAACCCGTGCTACTGGGGCAGCCGCAGGCCTGCGCCAGGAACCCGCTTGCGTGCGTTTATTTATTTACTTCAGGCGTGTACCACTACGTCTGGCCAGGAGCCTTCTGTTACAGCCAGGTGTAGCGGCGCACAGCTGTCTCCCCAGAATTTGTGATCCCAAGGCAGGACGATGGCAAGTCTTGGCCGCCTGGAAGCCTTAGACTGTCTCAGAACAGGAGTCAAAAAAAAAAAGCACAAGCAAACATATTTTAGAGCAGGGGTCAACAACTTTTCGCTGTAAAGGGACGGACAGTCAGCAGGCCTTGCGAGCTCTATAGCTTGCCACAGCCACACCACTGCCAGCATAGTGACCACACACAAATGAACAAGCACCACCACGTTCCAGTAAGCCTGGAACCACACACAAGACCGCAGCAAAGGTCGGCTGCACGAGGCTCCGCAGGCCGCCTTGAGGCTTCCCACTTTCATGCTGAGGAGGAAGGCCACTGGGAGAGCGAGGCAGGATGGGTGCTAAAGCGCAGCAGCACCAGGAAGGGCCCCTCAGGGAGGGCAGCCGAGGGGGTGGGAGCATGGAGAAGAGCAGGGGGCGCTGCGTGGCGGCAGCCCACGGGGCGCCTTGAATTCCAGTGTGCCCCAGGTGCAGCTGGGCTGCTCACGAGCTTTGTGGAGACAGAGAAGGGAGGACAGCAAGGGCAGCGCCAAGCCTTCTGGGCTGAACAGCCAAATAGCAGACAGGCCTTGACTAGGGCGGGGAAGGACAAGGGAGGAGCCTGGCAAGAGGAAAACAGGGACTTTGTTTTGGACCTACAAATTCTGAGATGTGTCATCCATCTCAGCGGAGCTATTAAGAAGTGAGTGGTCCAGCCAAACAGCTCAGTGGATTACGCAGGGCGGGGACTTGACCCTGGCCTGTCGTGACGGCCCCGCCCCCAGGGCACTCTGAGCTGGTGACCAAGACTGGGCATGGTGGCACGCTCCTCTAATCCCAGCTCTTGGAGGCTGTAAACAGGCGGATTGCTAAGAGTCCGATCTAGTAGTGAGACCCTGAACACCTTGCCCTGAAATACAGAAAAAATCAGACATATTTATATAGGAACTAAAATACACATAATGTAATGGTCAAACTGTTCTTGATGTACTTAAATTATTCTGAATGCAGCATTTTTCCTTTTTCTGGGGGTTGGGGGCAGGCATTGAACTCAGGACCTCGTGCCTGTCAGGCAGGTGCTGTGCTGCTGAGCTATATCCCTGGCCCAACATTTTTCTTACATTCAAAAGAAAAGTTATTCTGCTTTCTTGATGTATTCAGGCAATGTCAGTCAACTATGATAGCAATGAACAACATAACAGAAACATTACTTACATAACTACGGCTTTTAAAGAAATCTGACGGGCTAGTGGTGAGGATTTTGTCTCCTTCCAAACCAATTACTCTTTTACAGATATTTGATTTTGGATCACTCGGGCTTTTTGCAATCACAATGTCACCTCTGAGGGGAAGAGTCAAAGAAAGAGCAGTATTATTTATGGAGTACAAACACATGCACGGCACTAGCTGCATCATTCTGTAAGCAACAGAGAAGGCCTCCTCCCTCCTGCTCCGACCCTCTGCCGTCTAGCAGCTTTAGGGGCCTCTGCGACTGTTCAGATCCGAGTGGTGGAGAAGCCAGCTACACTCTTGCAGTGTTAGCAGAGGCTAAAGGTACCTTTACCGTATCCACAGTAGGCTACTGCTATAACCACTTCTAGAAACGAAATGATGGAGATCCAGATCCATATAAGTGCTACCAAGTTAAATACAGTTTACTGCCCAGCACTGAGAGCTAAAGGAGCAGAGCATGGAAGTCACATCGTTCATATATGTGCTTTACAGGATAGCCAAAAGGACTTACAGTTGAGGGAAACACTGAGTTATTTAGGTTCTTTGTTTTTTGAGGCAGGATCTCACTATGAGGTGCTGACTGGCCTTGAACTCATTATGTAGCCCAGGCTGGCCTTGCACTCATGGTGACCCTATGTCTCAGCCTCCCAAGTGCTGAGATCACAGGTGTGAGCCACCAGGGCCGGCCTGAGGGAAAATTTCAGAAAGACCAAATAAAATAAGAGCTGAGCAAATGCTGTTAAAAATAAAATGACCTCCAACACATAAAACCACAACAGGTCTAAGTACACAGGGAAAACAAATGTCTTTTTACACAGTAATAGGACAGGAAAGATCTCGCCAAGTAGAAAGAAAAGGACACCAAGTACGCAAATGGCCCCAGCCACAGGGACAGTGTGCCTTCTGCAAAAAGCAAGCACCATATTAACTGCTAACTGACACACCAATTTAAGGGAACTGAAGCTGCATGTGGTGGGGCACACCTATAACCTCAGCACATTAGGCGGCTGAGGCAGAAGGGTCCCAAGGTCTAGCCTGGCCTGTGTAAGTGGGCAGGACCATCCTCACAAAGGAGGGTGTGTGGGGAGGAAGCTCGGTGTGAAGGCCGTGGGTTCAAACCCCAGAACCACAAAAAAAGAAAATTAATATACTTATAACTTGTACCTAGTTTGAGATAATGTGATGTCATTTATAATAGAAGATATATGTCAAAATAATATCAAAACTTGTAACAATAAAAGGAAGATGACAATCAAATGAAAATTTTAATTACTGCTATTTTCCAAGTATTACAAAGAATGCTAAATTTTTTGGTAGCCAAGTCAAAGAAATTAAGATTATGACACAGTAATCATTAATTAATAAACCTCAGTGGGATGTAAGGCAAGCTTTTACAGGAAGAATTCTTATCTACGGGAGTGAAGGAAACTGTTCCTCAGAAGTGCAGGGAAACCTCAGAAACCGTTGTCACGGCAATCGTGTCTTGACATTGTTCTGGTAGGAGCAGGCTGGTCTATAGCATTACATTCTGTAATTTGGTAGCAAAATAACAGTGCTTTTTTTGAAGGCAGGGTAAACTCTTCTCGCAACCGTGTCAGTGGAACTGATCAGATGAACACATTTGCAAAATTCTGAACACACTGTCCAAACTGATTTGGTGTAGCATTGCAAGAAGAAACTTTTTCCACTAGTGATTTATGAAGATTAAGTGCGTAATCCATAATCAATATGATCCCTAAGGTGTGCGCTTAAAAAACAACACAAATCATAATCCAGTCAAGCTGTCTTTGCAGAAAGCAGTATAAATACAGACTACATTACTAGTAGTGTACCCAGAAAAATACATAAAGGTTAGATCAGTATGTCTTGCTTGGACTCAACTTTCAAAAATAGTTTTAACAGAACTTAATAGACCTATTACTTAAAATCTCCTTTTGCCTTTCCTTATCCTACCAGATGCCATGCTTCAAAAAAGAAAACAGCAGTATCTCACTCCTCTTATGCTTTATGAGGTTTTCTCTATGATTGTCCTCACTGAGATGCCCCTCAGCTGTTGGTGTGTCCTTGAAAGGACGAGCAGACTAGAGGTGCGGCTCTCTCATGGATGTGTTCTGTGCAGCAGAAGGGACAGAGTCGTGTGCTCCAGACACCACATATGCTGTTACTACTCAATGGATGGCTCTTCTATCTTTAGGAACAGGCAGCCAGCAACAGAACCTCACCAAGGGCCAGAAATTCCCCTGAAATCTCAGCTTTCTGTGCTACAGATAAGAGAACAACAGCAGTAAGATTTTAAAAGTAGGAGTTACCAAGTGGCAACCTTAGTGCGCAGTTACTGAGCCGTGTCTGGTAGGATGCAGACTGCGAGCTCTTCCTCAGTCAGATGGACTCCGGGACAGAAGTTTAAAAACAAAACCTTCAACATCTGTTTATTGTAAAAATAAGCTGAGCGATTCACTGAGTTACTCATTCAAGAACTCTTCAGCCCCATGGGTGCTTTGAGACTGCAGGATCCCTCATCTTCATGTGACAGTGCAAGGGTTACAGGCTGTGGGAAGGGTCTTTTGACAAAGTCAAAAAGAAAGCAGAAGTAGAAGACAGCTGTTTCACCATTTTCAATTTACAATCCCGATATCTATGGTCAGGTTTCCTGAAATAGATCTGGGCAGCTTCGCAGGGGTCATGTTAGGACACAGTGTAGGGGCTTCCATTGGCAGGATCAAGGCTAACGGCAGTAGACAGGAGCAATGGCTTTATGTTATTCTTGATGATTTTCCAATAAGAAGTGGGCTAGAACCAAGATAGTGAGAGAGCGGCTTGGCCTACTAACTGCAACACAATTAAATACAGCTGGACACAGCTGTGTTTATGTTGAAGATGAGGCTAGTACAGATTAATTATACATGAACTCAAAACTTGTAGAGTTAGAATCGACTTTTATATAATCCCATACTCTTAAAAATCATTACCTGGTTATCATAGGTTCCATAGAAAAAATTAAAATCCTCAGCAGCTGAAGTACAGGGTAATTTCAGAAGCCATCCAGAATAGGTAGTTGATCATCAGTGCAACTCTCAAGCCCTAGGTGTTGACTCAACACGCCAGGACCCAGTGATGCTGTAAACTCTGTTTACCCGTGAAAAGGAGAGCTGGCAGTGTGGGGCAGTGTGAAGGATGGTGGCCTGAGAGGCCATGTGTGCTTGGGCAAGCTCTAAAATCCTCTGAGCTGCTCTTTAACTCAAAATGTTATCTAGTTGGTGATTAATTTGATGATCTACAAAAGTGTTTTTAAAGGTAAAGTGAAGATACTAGAGAAAAGCACAACCAATATGTGCATTTTCTCTGTAGCTTGAATAGTCCCATGATAGAAATTACCTCTATTGGGCTGGTGAGATGGCTCAGTGGTCTAAAGCACCTACTTAGAACAAGCTTAGCAAA